>JAQFZC010000034.1:0-113398 GCA_034695205.1 Dicyrtoma fusca
AAAAGGCCAATGTCAACGCTAATCTCTCATTTTTCAAAACCATTTTAGGTTTTATGAGTGTAATTCTTGAAATTATTTTTTTCCCTCTCAAATTTTTTCTCAATTAAGATGTGAAGATCCTATCTGAGCTCGATAGGACTGACAGTGAACACTATCACGGACTCCTATCAGCTCGTGCTTTAAATTTATCTCGACGAGATAAGATAGAGGCTATGGCGCTTAAAAAGATTTGACCCTGAGAGCCGTAAAGGTCAATTTTAAAAGTTGTAATAATTGAAATATATTGAAATGCTATGCAGTTTGTAGGTAGTTGATTTGATGGCAACGTGCAATAAAAGTCTTGGGCAACAATATACTGTATTAAGTCATCTGTAATTAGCTAAAAGGTGGAAAGGAAGCTACAACGTACGCTTTAACAGAAATGCTTCATAATAATGGTAGTGGTACAGTAGTGCTTATGCTTTCCTATCACTGAAGTGGCTGTTTGAAGAAGTAACTTTAATTTTCTATTTAACTTTAGTAATTGAGATGGAACTACTTCATACAGTGTGTACCCAACAAAAATAGTAAAATACAGATGCCCCCTTCGTTTAATGATGATTTGTACAGATATTCTTTATTCCTTGTAGTTTGAGTCAGCTAATTGACAGGAGAGACACTGGAAATAATTGTACAATCACATTGTTATTCTCAGTGAGAACTAATTGGTTACATTTTCATTCTTACTTTTATTAGATGTCTCGTAAACTATTTACATAGCTGTATATACCTACCTATGTATATAGAACCACATTTTTTTTGGAAATCGAAAACAATGTCGTTTACTTTGTCGCGGTCAAAGTTTCCTTTCGTCAATGTCACTTTTACTTGTCAATTGTTGAGATCATTAGAAATACTTTAAGGACTCAATATATATATAGCTCTCGAGAGAGAGAGAGAGTGAAAACTCTCGTTGAGCTCTGTAATGAGCTTTTGATTACACCACACCAACTCATTCGTCCCGTGCGACATGTAAGTTTGAGAAATTTGTAAAGAGGTGTCACGTGATCAAATTAACATGCTAATATACAATATTTTGTCCATTATATCTCCCGAGGGTTGTGTGGTACTTCATTGTCGTGTGGAACATTTAAATATAATTAGGCACACATTATGTATCAGCATTATTATTAGGACTCGATCCTCGCCACACACGCACACCCTCCCCTCATTTCCACGTACAGTTAGAATTATTATTATTTGAAAATATATATTTGAATCCCTTCTGTTGTACCACAATAACTTACGAGTTAGTTTTACTTTTGTCACTTTCCTTGTCATATTGTTATCATTGCGTAAGGGCAGAGAGAGAGAGAGATATTTTCAAAATTGTTAGTATCAAAAAGTGTATACTAGGTTAAGGTTTTAGATTCTGACTAGACTTAGCAATCACAAGTGTTGAGTGCATCTCGCAGTCATTATTGTTGAGCATATAGTAATTACAACTCATTAGGGCTTGACGCATCAATTGTACATTATTTGTACTGCCTCTGAATTGTCTGATACAGAATGGAGCCTATCGCTTCGTCAACGTCCTCGATGTCGTCTTGACTACTCTATTTTGTTTTATGTTATGTTAGTACTTGTGTGAGGCAATGAAGTACACTTACTACTTACATTCTGTATGTCGTGTCAAGCTTTAAGTGAGATATGATACGAGATGTTATACGAAATAAACTAAAAGAATTATTAACATTAGGCCACAGACTGCCATCACTACGTGTCTATCGGCAGGCAGGCAGGGAGGCTTGATTTCCTCAGTACATTCACACACAGTAGTAGTGCCTCCAAATACCAATGGCATGCAATCCCATGGAATGGAGCTGAGAATGTCTGTGGTTTGTAAATTATGAAACAATTTAGCGTTGACGAGATGCCACGATAGAATTACGTTGTATTGCCTTGTGTTTATTGCATAACAAATTAGATTTGACTTAATGTCAAGCATTAAACGAGGGCTACAAGTGTGAGTGAGTGAGCGAGTGAGTGTGGGACTCACTATTTGTGCACCTATGACAATATTTTTATTTTTATTACTCAAGTAGGTATCCTAATTATTATTTTATATTTCCATTTTTATGCTAGCTTGTTGATGCTATACATACAAACGCTTTGCTAACAGCATTTTTTTTCAGGAATTTGTTTTACAAAATACATAAAAAGATTGCACTTGAACTCATTGTACATAAATAAAACAGAATAACTAATTAGGCATGGGTCGTCGATGCTAATAATAAGAACAAATTGGTTGTAATTAGCAATAATATGTATGTATTTACGAGGCGAGAGACTTATCTTGGATGTATCAGATGCAATTTAACAATTATTTTACTTGACTCAAAACATTTGATGAAAAAATCTGTTATATGTACTAGGTATGTACTACCATGTACTTACACTAAGTGTAATTTCCCATGCATTTATGGATGTAGAAGCATTTGAAGATATTGTTGTCTTTTTATCATGCTAATCCTACGCATTATCTTAGGAAGGCCAAAGAAAGAGAGAGATAGACAAGAGCTAAAGTAAGTTCTACTTATCATTTAACATTTATTTTAAATGAGATGTTTGTAGCATCGTGAAATGATGGGATGGACATGTATAGGTGCAGATAGGATTCATATTGAAGGTTTTGAGAAGAATTATTTTTATTTCTATTTGTATAGTATCTCTGCTAAGAAACATGGGAATGCATGGGAAGAGACATGGATCCTATGTGTATACTAATGCTCGTTTGTTTGTATTGCTAGAACTATTCCAATAATGAATTTACGATCTTTTCCTTGTACACGACGACAATAATGTTTAATTATAAGTAACAGTATCCTGTGCATTGTTAAGCATTTAGTCAAATACGACAATGACAATGACGGAGAGAATTGAATTGAATTGTTGTACAAGGCAGGGACCATGCTGTTAAATGATATGCAAGCCAGCAAGTGAGCCAGTATACAAGCCAAGCCAAGCCAAAGGCAGAGCCAACAAGAGAAATTGATACTTGACTTGGCGTAGGTAGAGACTGAATCTAAAAAGCTATCAGTTTCCTAAGTGTTCATCAAGAATGTTCGTGTTGGCAAGATAACATGGGGAACAATTTAACATGAAAACATGTGCACGGCCACGGGTGAGATTAGTTGCTGTTGATCAGACAGTTATGACTACAGTTATTGTTCGTATGTATGTATCTCTCGAGTATCTTTTCTATCTAGTCTATCTTCTGTCTCTGGGCACTCCGGATACCCTATCGATATTATAATGTTTCAAAAAGGACTCATACAACCGTATAAAAATCTCGTAGAACATGCTCCGCTAATAAATATAATTATGTATATAGATATATAGGCACTCGCACCCAATATTTTCACTTGAACTTATGGCAAATTCATACATATACCTATACATAATAATAATAATTATTATTACTTACATATGTTTACATATATCTATAAGGAGCATTTAGCAAAATAACTGACAATGAGACAAGCAAGTCGACTAAGATATTAAAATTATATGACGCTTGCTTGTACCAACATGTCATTCTATGTTGTGGGCTTGGAAGGTGTTTATCTCTTTTTTTCTGTGTGTGTGTGTGTGTGTGTGTGTGTGTAGTGTTAATGTAGGTAGATATGCTAAAATGGAACCGTAGACCGTAAGACCACATATTAAAAATATTATGTAGAAGAACCAAGAAAAAAAACAATTTTTACTGCAGTTCTGGTCTTTCCTTCGTGTAACAACTATGAGCGTAGTATGTGTAGGTTACATACACTTGTAGACAAGTATTCAACTTGCTCAAGTTTTATTCACACAGTAAAATATTCTCAAACTAGATTTGATCGATCAATAAATATTGTTATCAGTGCAATTGTTGACATTCTTCAGATTAGCCTCGCTACTTAATAGATCCTCTATGACTCGTCCGTCGCCTTACGTCTCAGAGTCAACTTGGAATCCAAAAATCAAGTATCATTACGTATATGCATGTACATATACTCATCTGTGGACGGAGAGTTTCGACGCTTAAGACTCGTCTTTGTCATCAAGGATCAAGCTCATCAACGAGAACGACGAGAAGGAAACCAGATTCAGTCTCTCGCATATTTTCCCCCTTGCTTCATTCATTACACTCTATACACTACTCATTCCATTCCATCTCATTCCATTCTATTGCATTGCATTGCATTGGTTCCAAGTTCAAATTGAATTGAACTGAACTGAACTAAACTAAACTGAACTGCACTACGGATGTTTTCTCTCCCAAATGAGTCTTTGGTAAAATAAAAAAAAAAAGTCAAATATTTACGAGGAAAACGTCCTTTATAATTTTTGTATGACAAGACATGTTGAATGAAGCTTTGTATACTTGTTATCAAGTGTTAAGCAGGGGATAATGGCGTCAAGACAGAAAAAAATAACAATATTTTACTCAATTTTAACTAACTTGTTCTTGTTCTATGTACTACTACAGCAGCAACTTACTCCTAATATCCCTCATTCTCTCCTCCTCAATAATAAATGTACATCACGCACTACTACGCACTCAGGTTCCTTCCATAGGATTATGTACATACAATGTACATATCTGGTGCGTCTAACTAGTTTAAGCACAGAGGCACAAACAGAGGGAAGAGATACGAGATTAGTTGTGTTTATTTTTCCCATAATTTACTAAACCATAGGATATAATTTTCAATGAAAAAGGGCACGAACCAAACACCTAATCAAATCCTCCTCGCAATACGTAACATATTATTTATTGTTCTCCTTCTGTGTTCAAATTAAATAATTCACTTGAAATGCTTCTTGATAAGAGCTGTTAAATTGAGCCTTTAGAAAAATAATAAGATATAAATACACATTTTGAAAGCTCCGGGGCTGGGTCGAATCCAGAGTCAAAAATTACTGGTCGTGAGTATAGTAGGAGACAAAAGCAAACAAATCAAACACCTGTTTACTTTGTACTATGTTTTTCCTTTAAAATCAGAGCCAGGACCATCAGGGTCATGCAGACGTGAAAACCTTCAATAATGTAGGTATTTCATTATTTAAAGACGGTCTTATCAGTTGGGCTTGTTGCGTCATTGCGTGGTAGACTAAAGTATAGGGTCTCATATCCGGAATCTGATCGACTCTCACTCTCGTAACTGAGAGCCACAGGATTCATTCTCATTAAGCGTGAAGCCAAACCATCAGAATGAGAATCAAAAAAATTACCGACTTTTAGAAAATTAGTTTCGAGCGTATTTGTAAAATAGGTAGTAAAGAAACAAAGAGTGTGTGTCAGAGATAGAGAGAGAGAGAGAGAAACCGAGACAGGAATCTGATCTTTGCGTAGTAGACGAAGAAAGGAGAGAGTTGTCATTACAGGCGTATCGCTTAATACTGTCATTAAATGTCGTGTTGAAAAGGAGGTTGTAACTTGCTGGACGGATTTCTACCATCAAACATGAACCGCATGACAAAAAACAATTTATCATTTCAAGATCGGAAACATTTGACAATCATCATGTCCGAAGCTGTCATTTAATCACCGCAAGCTCTCCCTCGGATTTCAACTATAAATCAAATTCATGTTTTCTCCTTCTCCTCCGGCTCGTCATCTTATGTTTATCTCGTGAGTCAAGTCAACGACAGACTCGGAGGAGTTGTAGAGTTGTAGGTAAAACCATGAACTTGAAAAACCTCCAATCCTTCCCAACAATGTGCTCGTTTGAGTGACTGAGTGGATGAAAGTGTGTGTGTGTGTGTGTGTGTCTGTGTGATGTTTGGTACACATATTTATAAATACACCGGGATGATCTCTCACAAACAAAGACATTCCAAGGAGTTTAAGTGTAAAAGTAGACGAAGACAGCCTATATAAAAATAAATATAAAATCTAATAGGAAGTTAAGTCGTAAGTCGTAGGATAGGAACAAACGAGGAGTCTCAGAAACTTAGTGGCTACTTTCAATAATAATTGTCTTGGAAAATAATCACTCGGCTCAGTGAATGAGAATGATGGTTTTAAAAACACTACATCTCAACATCTTAACATCTCAACGCTTCTCAAAAGTCCAAGGAATGGAAGTGAATACAAAATTTTTTATGTTGTGTACAAGACAATTTCAATAATAATCATCCATTGGATGGGGGCTGTGCAGTATGCATGGAATTAGGATCCATCCATACATACGGACATACCTTCATACGACTGAGCTAAGTAGAGACGACCACGGGAGAATAATGCATGGGTGCATTGACGTAAGTTAAAGCAATTACAAATGCAATGCGTGTATTTATGGCTCAGGTTCTACTTGGAGAAATAAGGTTAGACATAAATAAAGTACGTGTATGTCAAACATTATTTAAGGAGGCAAAAGTTGACTTCATTAAAGGCGTATTAAAGGTATTAAGAGCCCTACAGTTGGTAACTGGAGACCGCTCCTCAGCAACGCTTCTTAAGCCGTAAGTGCTAGACTAATGTATCTAGTAGTTAGGCTCGAGAGATAGAGGGAAAGTCGACCTTTTTTTCTTCAACTTGGTCTCTCCTGTCTCTCTCGCACACACATCTTCCGTCTTACTCGCATCTCCTACTATTTTCCCCCCAAGTCAGTCCAACATAGTCACCGAGTATATATTTAGAGAGAACTGAAAATTATCAAATCTTTACCTCATAAAGTTAAACAAGTTTGTGACTCCTAAGTAGGTATCGTCCTTCGGAATGAGGACTGGCTCTGGCTGGAGAGAGCTTTATCTGGAGAGAGGCAGGCAGCCAGCCCTTGAAAAAGTGGAAAAAGACCACGTCAGAATGTATATAACCATAACAATAATAACAATAATAATACATAATTATACATCTATCCGGGTTTTTAACTCATATCTCTAGTCAATGGAAATTAAAAGCATGACAATTTTCGCTTGAGAAATAGCCGAAAAATACAGACGTTTTAACTTTCATGGATTCATGTAAAATACAACAACAACCCCAAAAAAAAAGTACAGAGTTGGAGAGGTACATGATACCCGTGAATTTTAGTAGACAACGGGGCGTTCCCCGTCTATTTATTACCGAATATTTTTTACTTTGTGTTTAACACTGAAATACACCAATTCGTAAAGTGTACCTACGCACAGCGACTA
This sequence comes from Dicyrtoma fusca, assembly GCA_034695205.1. Lineage (NCBI taxonomy): Eukaryota > Metazoa > Arthropoda > Collembola > Symphypleona > Dicyrtomidae > Dicyrtoma > Dicyrtoma fusca. Next base: position 7,162 of record JAQFZC010000034.1, read on the forward strand.
CTACCACTACCACTACTACTTCGCCTCCACTACTCCGGCACGTCGGCTCAGACCATGTCCATGCCCGGGTTTATTTCACATAATACTATAGCTTTTTTTTACCGCATAAGATAAACAAAAACAGCTCAACTTCTTGGATATGGACGTTCTTACAGAAAACTAGAGTTTTCGGTTTGATACAGTATAAAATGCACTCGCATGTTATGTAGCTGCCTAATAACTACCTAACCTATTATGCATATATAGGCAGGAAGTTAGAGACAAAAGTACATGTGGAAAAATTATTGTATAAATTCAAAGTTACATGGATTTGAAGAGAAATTATCTTGACTTCATTTCTAAATTCGAGCTCTGCACTAGTATATTATATGCACATTGCCTATGGAAAGCGCAGAGAGTGGAACATGGAACATGGCACTGGGGGTTGAACACGGTGTCATGTTTTTTTACACTCGTACCTACTTCTGTTAGAACGGGTGTTTTTCTTCGATTCTCAAGTCTCAAGTCGAATTCAAGAGAACGATAGTACATGGGGTTTAAATAATAGCAACGTATAAATTGCGAGTAATTCCATAGTACTTGGTTCATGTGGGTGTAGGTACATACATACAATATACGTAAAACCTCTTGGAAATGGTGAGCTCCTCTCTCTCTCTCTCTCCGCCGCTCAAAATTTAATTGAGGCATAAACCGGTTAGGCATTTATATTGGTGCAATTAAATGCTATTAAGTAAATAATTCCTGGTCTATTGTAAAATGAAATAGCAGAAAGACTATTTCCTATTCCTATTTATTAAGCGGAACATGGACTTGGAACTAAGGATGCATGGTTTGATTCACTCGCAGTTGTTCCTGTGAGGGAGAAATGAGGTTCTCTGAGGTTTCAAATGAAACTGAAAAACGTGGAATGTAAAAATCTATCAAAATAGTGGAGTAGCCAGGGTAATTATACTCCATGTACTCTATTGTACTGGATGTACATGGGTAATTCAACGAATCTAATTGTCTGTGCTATGTATGCATGAAGAAATCCTATGGAGGACGTGTACTCGAGTGATAAAGTTTGGTGCAAATGTAAAAAGAAAAGGAGAATATGGTCTAGCCAGTATAGTCAGAGCTACATAGTCCATGGTATGCACATGGGATTGAACGGGAAATTAAAATCCGAATTTCCGTTAAAAGAAACTGTTTCAAACTGTTTCTTTCAACTCTTCTGGTGGATGGAGTACGGAATTGAGGAATATATAGTTTTTTTATTTTATTTGAACCGACTTTATTCTTTATATTCTGGGCTCTTTATCTGTATGGAGAGTGCTGAGGGAATTTTATATCCATAAGATGACGGTCGGTTGAGCGTGGAATAAGGAAGAGGTGGCAGGGATGGAGTTGATGGGCATATAGAGATCTATATGTATGTCTATACTTTTACTATAGTTAGACGTCTCAGGGACCCAAGTGGAGGACGGGGGATAGGTAGAGGAGCATGTTCTAAGGATTGCCAAAAACAATTACTATGAAAATAAAAGATAAATGTCGTCAGAGAATAGAGGTTTACGAAGATCAGCATAAAAAAGTCATAGTTAAAGGTTACATTGTTTTTAACACAGAGTTGAAGGCATTAGCATTTTCATTGGCATAAACATGAGAGTTAAGAGAGAAAGAGAGCGTTTGTAACCGCACCGCCATAAAATGTCGAGGAGAGAAGAAGCATGTTGATGATAGTTGACCACCCAAATGACCCTAGTCATTTAACACTTGAACATAAACAGTAATGGTCCAATTCTCTATGAGTTACTTACATGGTTATTAGCACTCACTCATATGCATACTAATCTGCCCCATTATTCTCCCAAGTACTGTGTAGACGTTCTGTGTGTAAGTGCGCCATCATCTCATTTCCATCCTGACTTTTCCATGTTCCTTCTCCTAGTCTCGGCTCAAAGTAGTCATCTGTATAATATGCACTTGCCTTGTTTCACTTGTTTCTCTCTCTCTCTCTCCCCTTTTTATTCCATTCTGATGTCATGGACTGGTAGGTTGGAGTGGAGAAAAAAAATAATGCTCATGCAATACGCTCGTAACAGTCATAACTACAAAGACTACTAGATTCCCTCAGGTTGCATGGCATGGCTTGACTTTACTTCACTTCACTGCATACCTACATCTACATAGTAGACCAATAATAATTCTCCAGCAGCTAACTTTGCCTCTCTTCCCCATTAGCCCCGTCCAACTCGGCTCTGTAGCTATGGGGACAGAGAGTGCTTGGGAGAGTGCATACTGGTAAGTAATTATGCCGTGTTTTTGTTTATACACACTCAAAAGTTCACTAGCCACGTATAGACAGGGGCAAATGATCTTGCAAGTTAAAAGTTTTCGGCTTGGAAATCTAGTATAGACAGCTTGTGGGTATATAGGCACTTTGTGCAGTAGGAACTGTTACCTATGTATAGGTATAGCCATTCGTATAGACGGAAGGTATGTATATGCACTGCTGCTGCAGCATCTTTAGATTTGAGCAGGCATCCGTTGGCCGTTCTGACTGAGTAAGGTGAACAAAAAGCACATTTAAATCTTACATTCTCCTCACCTCCATTACTTTAATGTCCACTTAAAGCTGGGAATTCTGTATGTAGCTGAAGAGGGAGTCCGTCGTCCCGTGGATGCTCAATGGTCAGATCAGAAGTCGTCGTAAACTGTAAAGATCTGTTTACGGTACCAAGGTGGTTCCCATTTTGCTCTCCTAGATTATTTACGGCCGTGTAATTTTCATAAAGATGGAATACATCGTTTAACAAGTTCCCCCTGCAGTCAAAATGTGATATCTAACACATATGATTGGAGTCAAGGAGAAGTTACAACCGAGGGAATTTCTTTAGTCGGAGAGACTTGCAGTGCAATGAATAAATCCTAAGCAGCTTGTTTTATGACTTCCAAACATGAATATCTAATATTTACGTTGTTATTTCTCCTTTTTCCCAATCCAACTTACCACCGTCAGCTGAGCGCTGGAGTTGGATTTTTATTTATTTCGACATTTAATTTTTAATTTTCCTTGTTTATCGGTAGTTTCCAAATTACTTGTGCTCTTGCTCCCTTGTCTCGTCATCAGTTTAATGTACTATTGTAACTGGTTGTAGCTCTTCCATTCGGATTTGTTCTTTATATTAATGGATATTAACTTGGGCTCAGACTTGAGTCAAAAGTTTTAATACTAGAACGAGAGTATAACCACCTACCCACCTATCTTCCAACCCATAAACTCAGGACGAGTCTTTAAGAGCCAGGCAGGCATACCTATACATACAAATCTACCCACCTTACCGATCCACGTCCAACTAACTACCCATAAACTATAGATATGGTCTCCTCGCACTTCTCTCCACACGTGTTGAGGCTCCCAGCATTCGCTGTGTGTTACAGACACTCAGAGATAGTGTGGCATGAATAAAAGTCTACTGTCCTTTTTTTTATGATGAGTGCCAGTCTCTGCTGTCGTTATTGTTACGGCTGTCCATTAAATCTTCAAATGAGATCAGAGCACCAAAATGTAAACATTTTATGGGGCAAATTATGATTTGATTATCAGCTCAAAGTACAGATTACAGATATGATGCAGGGGGGATGTGCTGCCTTTATTTAATCAGAAATTTCGGAAGTAGTGTAAACTGACCTAGTGAATAAGGATTTGACGTGTAGAACAAAAGAGACAAATGACTATGGGGTTATAATGCCGGAAGAACCATGTACATTAAATACATGGAAGGGATAAGTAATTTTTTTTTCCCCAAAAAAAAAGTGGGTAGCTAAACCCATGCTGTTAGAGTGGTTGCTAGAGTGGAAGTGATGAATCGAGGATTATTTTTCCTGAGAGTTTTATTAGTTTTTAGCATTAAAATAATAAATGCGTAACTTTGTTTATCAAGGGACCATCACGCTTTTAGCAGTCCAAGTTTGGGAATGAAATTAGTAAAATAGGTAAGTGTAAATGTAGTTTATGAGCCCATAAAGAGGTAAGTTTGGAAAGGATAATGGAGCAGTATAAAAGTTTGTGTAGAGGAATGGTTTGTCTTCCTCCACCCCCTATTAGGAAATGATTGAGCAGACCAATTAACGTCCCAAGAATGTCTTGACATTTGACTCCATGAGGCGCCTGATTGTCCCACCTAGAGAAACTTGACTCTTTACAGGTATAGTGTCACCATGGACGGCGCCACGCACTTTAGTCCTTCCGAGAGATCCTAGCTCTTTTCCCAAAAAGACACACACACACACACTCTCGGAGCAGAGGTACAAGTCCTACGGCCCAGCATTCACAAACTTACTTCCACATAAACACATCAATTGCTCGCTGGTTCCTTGATTTGGCTTTGGTTTTTGGTTTTTGGTCTTTGGTCTGCTTCTTTGGATCACAGTTAAGATCCCCAGCCCGAGAAGGACAGGACAGGACAAGACACGACGAAAGAGAAGACACAACCGAGAAGATACATGTTCCTGGCCAGAGGGCCTTTCTAAAAATTCAAACAGCTCACCGATCCGAAAACCGGATTATAGAATATATATCTACGGACTTAAAAACCAGACGATGATCATACAACTGATTTCATTAGGCGCCATTATGTCAACCCATCGCTGTGTCAAACAAAGACAAAAGCACGACAAGACAATGTCATACTTCTTTTTTCTGGGGGCTCTTGGTTTTAGCTACATACTGAATTTTTCCCGTCACACTTCCAACCCTCACCAAACCCACCATGTCCCCATGTAATTCCCAAACATGTTCGAAGAAATTCCATCCAAATGGACAAACTTCATTACGACTATTTACCTCTCCGTGAACCTCAACAACAGCAGTCTAACACATTCAAATTACACCAACAACTGACTCATTATGCCTCCTTCAATGCTTTATTTTCGTCTCTCGTCTTTCGTCTTGTTCTTCTTTCTCCTGTCATCTCGTCCAGGGCACTTGTTCGCTTTGGCTGGGGCTTGTAGTGTCCATGTCGACAAGTCTTCCCAGTCCTCTTCAAGCCCCAGCCACAGCCCCTCAGAGCCAGCCATACAGAGTAGGTACATACCTATCAAACAATCAAACCAATGCTCACTCAACCTTCTATAATATTTCCACTGATATCACATCGGAGGAACGTCAGTCTCAGTTTTAGTATCTCCTTACAATTACATTCTTGGAGGAGAATATAACTTTTTATGTATTGATGGATGGGGATTTTTGAGCTTGGAACGGGTTCTTCCTTCTCTCACTCGCTGATGATGACGAGCCCAGGCCGCACTAACCACACTAGTATCTAGTATCCAATAAAATCATGATTTCCTTACCCTCACCTCTCATATAATCATCAGCACCATCATCCGCCATCCTATACTGCCCTCATAGAGAAACTATATGTATCCACGGCTCAGCAATGCCTCTGTCACTAATAATAAAGCCGAGCTGCCCTCTTATCCACTCACCGCCAACATCAACAACAACTACTAACGCACTCAGATGCCGAGTAACGAATAACCTACAGCCAACGACGACGTCGACGATAGTCGTAAACTCATCGCCGGTCTCCATTTCACAAGCCAATATTTTATATTATATTAATTTTTACAGTTCCATCCTTCCAGCTGCCACAGTCACAGTCACATTCCAACATACAAGACAAGAGAGTCAGGCATGTGTACTTAATTGCCTACATAGTCTCAGCCCTTAGTTTTAGTGCTGTACTGATTGTCTCCTTTTAATATCGTCGCGCCAAAAGGTATTTAGAAATGGAGCCTAAATTAAAAATGTGTGGATTCTAGGCGCTGCTCCAGCCATATAAAATCTGATGACAGTAAAAGTTGAGGGCCCGATTTTGTCCAGACCCTCGACTAGACAGTCAGTGAGTCAGTCCTACAGGAGTATATAAAGTTTCAATGCTTGAGCAGGTACTACTGTCCCGTCCCAAGTCCTGGAGTCAGGTCCAGAGTGGCCACCGTAATCCATCATTATTTTGTCCTGGAAAGCTAATAGCTTTGCCTAATAACATCCATGTTTACATCCCACTACTCCCATTCTTCCCATTGTCCCCAAAACTATATCCAAAGCCAAGGAATAATTCTAAATATCCATTTACATGGAAGAACAAAAGAGTGGAGAGAGAAACTGTCCAGGTATGATTTAGCAAGACAGTATAATTATAATAGTATTGCTCTAAAAAATTGATGAGTGGCACTAACTAGTAAGTGTGAAGTGCAAGACGGAGTTGTCAATACGGTCTGCTAGAAAGACGTTTATTAGGAAGGCTCATCGGCCTACTGTCTGTGCATCCTCCTGTCGACGTTCCTACGTATGGATGTATAGGTACCAAGAGTTGTAGGGAGTGACGGTCTTTTTATCCACCTGTGGTTTTGGTAAAGCTATTAGTAAATAAGGTAAACTACATGAAAAACATAAGCTTCATTTCAACAAGACTCACATTTACATGCACAAATGAGTGATGCCTGCCGTGTGAGTAATATCTAAAAGGCTTTCAAGTAATACTGGATTTGTAAACATATAGTTTAATAAACCAAATAATAGATAGGACCCTGCCTACAGTCTGTCTGCATCAGCCATAGACATATAATACCTATAGTTGTAAGAAAAATGGAAACTAAGGAGGGTCAACATGAAAAATTGGGAATTGAGTGAATACTTGATATTTTCTCTGAATTTGGTCTGCTCGTGGTCGTGAGAACAAAAGAGAAACAAGGGGATGTAACAGTCACCTCCATACCTATACACACAGAGAGACAGAGACAGAGACAGCTCATTGGGACAGACCATTTTGACGACACATAAAGTCGAGTCTACAGATTCATAACATGTTCCAAGCATAACATGTCACACCTTGGTGAGCATTACATTACGAGACGTCCTAGTGATCGCGTCTCGTATGTTCCTTCTCTCTCCCTTCGTTCCTTCGCTTCGTACATCTTACCATCAACTATCAACGACTGGAGCTGTCCGACAAAATAATACATATGTTAAAAATAACATATCCACATATCCTACAAGTAAAAACATGATGCATAACTAATGTTCCTCCTAATAAACACAACCATTTTAACACAGACAGTGTTTTTCTTATATTTTTATGTATACGTGGCCTTTCCCTATACTAGAGACTCGTAATGGTTTCTGTGTGGCTTTTATACATAGGATGAGCTTTGAAAGTTTTCGGTGGCATACCATAAGCATACTGTATTACAAAGTACATAATGTACATACGATCACACTTTTGCTTATGGAGCACTGCGTAATATTATTGCAGAGACTGCTAGATACGGATACTGATAGTTGTTCTGTCTGTGTGTGTGTGTGTGTGTGCATTCATGGATTTAGTATTTAGTATCTTCATACAAAGAGTACAAACAAACTTGGAAACTACGAACGACTTTGGTTGTAATACATTATGAGGATCAATATGTACGGGATTTGTGTGTTGTAGTACAAGTTTGAAGTGTGATAGACTCTTGCTCTGCTTTTTGTATATGTTTAAATGGGCGTACTTGTTTCGAGACGTGTAAAGTAAGAGATGTGTGAGATACTCCGTGCTTGTCGTACATACGGGCCTGGGTGTTAGTGAGAGTGTAGTAATTAGGTGTCTGTAATAGAATGCATGGTTAGTGACAAGAGAGTTCGAATGACATGAGAGGAGTTGAGCAACCTACAGATGTAAGGACTATGTAACCACACGAAATAGATACATGCAGATTCATCCTTACAGACCACTCACTGCGTCCTCTTCTCTCCTCTCATCTCCGCTCTCCTAATTCCTCTCGCCTCGTCGTACACTCTCTACACTCACCAGCAGCAACGCTCTGATGCTCTGATGCGGTTTTCGTGGACTAACTTGTGTCTGTCTACTCAGAACGATACAGAGCATCTCATATGTCATCATTAGACTCTCACATTTTCTGTATTTGTCAAGTCTACTACTATACGGATACAATGTTCCTACCTACCTACCTAATTTCATAGACACATCTTCCTCATGCCTTCCTATACTTTTTGGTTTGGGTTACATAGATTCACACTCTGAGCAAAATATTGTCAAGGGGATGACAAGGAGGATAGGAGAGCTACATACGGTCATGGACGTATGTATACACAGATGTATATACTTGTACATACATCATTACATGTTGGCATTTTCTGTCGATCCCCATAATGTACGTGTTCTAATCATCCTAACGTACTCACTCCATTTGTAATTATCTAGCAATAAAGCAAGTGAAGATTAGTTGTTGGAAGCAACTAGCTCTCGGAAGACAATACGAATTATCAGTAATTGTCTGTATCTGAGAATATTTATTAATCACACACTCATTTCAGATGCTCTTATTTTTCTTTCTCCTTTCCTTCTTACAGTCTCTGACAAGGAGCTGCTTACAGACAGAAACGAGGAAGAAATATGGAAGACCTTTAACTCTTCTGATATCACTCTAATATAGCTCCTAATAAAATAAGATGCTAGGAACATGGCTCAAAATGTATTGATTTATTACCCATCAGGAAAAGAAGGATAATAAGTTGACTTGTCCAAATCTAAAAGTACTTATGCTTAGCAATACTTACTGATAGTAGTACACACTCAATGCAATGCCAGCGAGCCACTGAGATACGTAATAAAACTGATAGTTGGAGGACGTTTGGAGCAACAGATACATATGTAACTGTAAGCTGTAATGTGTGTTTGTGTGTGCCCCTGTCTGTAGGATTTTAAAGTGATGCTATGCCTGTTTTTGAGCCTACTTTATAGCAGTTATGACCGTGTGACTGGAGTTGAAGATAGTTGAGAGATGGATTTTAATCAAGTAGAGCATGTTTATGTTGAGATATTAAATATATAATAGATTGGACGAGATCTAAAAAGAGACAAGGCCAAAAACTTAAGTTTTTGAGTTGAAGTGAGTTGACGTTAAAAGTCAGGGAGAATGAGATGGCAGATCACACTTGAGTTTTTCCAGCTGTGAGGAAGCTGGGCCGACGTTGTCACCCGGGACTTTAGGTTTCCGGTGTCCGCTCTGGCGCCTGCGAGTGATTTATTAATCCTCCTTTACTCATTTCATCCCTCAGTGGCCAACCCTTATCCCTACATCAACAAGTCTCACATTCTACCCGCCGTCCAACTATCCCTATGTATACCTAAGTACGTTCCCTCGTCTCATTCCTATGGACAGACAGACAGAAACTCAGATAAAGAGTCAGAGGACTTTCTAGTAGTCAAATCAAATAACTAACTGTACGTGCATACGAGGCTAAAGATACATCCAGTGCCTTCCTGCTATTGCTACTGTGCCCCACTTCTCCCTACATACATACCTACTACTATACTAACTCCAAGTAAGTGAAGAAGACAGGAGCCTTCGTCCTTTCGTCCTGGAATGGAATCAGTTATGGAAAGGACAGCAGGGAAAGAGACGGAGACAGACATAACAAGAGCAACTTAAGACAAGGGAAATATATACGCAAGTAAAGACACAAAAGTGGAGAACAACTGACGGAGTTATATCATATTTTGTGAACCGTCTCAAAACAAGTAGAAATAGTCAAATAAAGATGTATGGAAAAGATGGCATTCATTTCATTCAGTTTCTCACTACGTTCCAATTCAAATTCAATCTGTGTACGTACATACGTTCATGCTTATTTTTTTATATATGTTTTTGTGTATAGCGAATGCTTTAAGGATGAGTCTATACCCAGAGTAGGGAGGTATCACTGTATCTTTGGCGCGTCTCTCCTCCGTGTCATGTCTTTAAGATGGACACTCACATTTGTACATTTTCTCATCGACGAGTCACTGGGAGTATTATGTGGGACTTAATATTTTCTTGTAGATACATTAAAATGTAATAGAGCTCTCGTCCTTATCTTTTTTTGTGTAAACTCTAAATGCTAACAGTTTCATTTACACGTTCTCTAACATACAACAACATTGTCCAGATTTAGTGGAAATTTAATCTAGCTACTTCCTTGTGCATCGCATCGCATCTCCATCCATTCATCTTGACACTGAAAGTGTACATGTATGTACGCACTTAAGTCTACCTACAGAGACAGTATAGGAGATTCCGTGCATGAGAAGCCATTCATACGTCGTTGAAATCCAAATAATTATTACTTCCTTTGACTTTCGGCTATCTTTCATTGTAATTACACTTACAATTGACAAGTTTACATTTTCAAAATTAGAGAAAAATATTCTCTCGTTGTCACCATTTAGCTCAAAGTGCTATCGTTTACAGTTGATAGTTTACTTTTCCAATTTTTAGCTTCCTTTCTCACAGAGACAGCAGTTCCGCACCATATAGGCAGTTAGACTCCCTCCGTTCGGAATTCCGAAAGAAACCACACGAAATAAATGAATTCTAACGAAACTGAGACTTAAAACCATTTCCATGCCTAACTCCACTTCATGCAAAATAAATGAGGATGCGTACAATAAGTAAGAGAGCTCTCTCTCTTTCTCCGGCTGAGAACCACACCGCGTTGAGGTAACTTTCGGGAACCCGCCTGCCTACCCCATGTAAACAAGTTCTACAAGGTGGGCATTAAAGTAGACGTACATTAAGAGATATGTCGAGTGTCGTGTGAATAATTAAAAAGTATGCGGCTACTACGCGTCGTAGTTGAAGGGAAATAGATATATACCTATAGAGAGACTGAGTACTGCGGACAGGGAGGTAATTGACATGCAAATTAAATAATGAAATGAAAAGGATTAAAATATTAAAGGGAACATTGAGACGTAGTGACTTGACCATCATAAAACTAACACTCACTGTAGATTCCATGATATGTAGCTAAATTAACAAACAATGTTTGCCTACCTTGTTCCCTAATACATTATAAATGGGAACAAAAAGTGCCTTCCCCCAAAAAGTTTCGATTGTAATTATAATCTTATAAACACATTGAATTTAATCAGAAAATCCCGACTGCCACCCGAGCTTTTAACACGAGACATGTATTTTGAGAACAAACTTTTTCCATTGACTTACTTTTCCCCAGGGTACATTATTCTGAGGCATGGCAAAAAGTAAAGCGACCTGATCCGTCTCTCTCTCTCTCTCTCTCTCCTTTCCCCCCATATATTTCAAATCACTAAAACTCAGAAATGATATCCATGCTTTTAATGCAACATTTCCCAAGTTACTTGTAGTCAAGTCGGAACACACGTAGCCTTAGCCTTACAATGTACGTAGCTACGGACTAGAATGGAACAGAAGAGAACAAAAACATTGGCTAAATATGCCATCGTCAATTCCCCCCATCTCGCCCATATCAATATATCTCTAATATCTCTCCTACAATATCATAACCGATATCTATAGTTCCTAAAAACTTAGTCCCTATCACTTTCTATCGCACTTACCACTCTCTGCCAGCGTCAGTCACAGTATAGATATGTACCTTAGGCCCGGCATGGCGTTGGCTCTTTCCTTTTAGTTTGTTCAACTCCATATTTAAGAGTGAAACAAAAAAAATTCTATATCTAAAGGGGGTAACGTGGTGCTAATGTTAAGGTTCTACAAGAAACAGTAAGTGAGTGTGTATCTACACAGATATTGTATTATTATTATGATATTAGGTATAATAGGAGTATTATATCTCTATTAATTCCCTACGTTATCAGTATATAGGGAGGAAGCTTATTAGTTTTGTGTTTTGCTCTCGGGGTTTCTTTCTTTCTTTCTCTCTCTCTCTCTCTCGCCCTGGCGTGTATGAAAGGCTTTTATTATGTTCTCAACCTCATACATTTATAGATTGTGAATAAGTTAGCGAAGGTTTTCAATAAATGACAGGGTGACATGGAAATGGAGTTGCATTCAAGTAAATATAAATCCATGTATTAGATTGATAGTCATGTGGGAGTTTAGAGCGTTTACATTCGTCGAGTAATGCTCATAATGATTCTGCACTACAAGACATTCAACATTGAGCAGCCCACACGCTACAATGGATATGGAGAAACGAAAAACGACACAGCCTGTATTTTTTTATTATAATGCATTCCCCATATGTACATTCCATTGGGGGAGATACGTGCTTTAATTTATAACAGAAATTCTCCGGGTTACATCTCATTGTACGACATCAACATCGACAACCGCTCACAATCGCAGTCGTATCACCGTTCAAGATTAAAAAAAAACGTCCAATGGGCACATAAGTAGTATGCATAGCCATCCCCAAACTCTCAACCTTTTAATTTTATACATGACTGTACAGAAACCATTTAAACCATGTCACATTTATTACCATTACCATTACGATTACCTGTACACAAAATAATTTGAGACACAACTACATATACTCCGTCAACTTGAGTCAGCCAAGTCAGTACGCCGGCCTACCAAAAGTCAGTCCGTCAGTCAGTCCTTCGAGTCCTTCAGCAAGTCAGCCGCAGAGGTACCCATAATGCGTGTGAGTATGATGAGAGATTGTGTTTTTCTATTTTATTCTTCTTACTAATCATAAGTTGAAACGTTCTAATTCAAAGTGGTTGGTCTCTGCTCTACATGCACGGTACTACTACCTATAGGTATGTACAGAGAGAGAAAGACAAACTTTATTACGCAAAATAAAGATGACACTGTCCTCCATTGAGGATAGCCCAACGGACTCAGTATACGTTACAGATTTTTTAGATTTTAAAATCTCAACCCTATATAGCTATACTATATACCTATATAGTAGCACCTAACTAGTTAGCACGGGCTCCTGGCTATACCTAATAAAAAACGGTAAGAATGTATGTAAGGGACGGAAAGAGATATTAGTATCGTGGGGAATTGTATTGCATAAAAGCCTGAGAGTGCCTGAGCTGGATTTGATATGACTATCAATAAGAATAAAAAAAAAATTCGGAAAGTTAAACATAGATGATTTGTACATTGCATGGCATTGCATTCCTTTTTTTCTCTTGAATGAAGTCTGAAGCGACTCGGCTGAGTTTCCAGGAAAAGGCTGGGACAAGTGTATCATACATATATTTAAATGGTCATGCTAAGTAGGTAGATAGGTAGGTAAGGAGCTGGTTCGTAGTTCGTATACCTGGGGATGTAGGAGGTAGTAAGTTAGTAAGGCTGGCTTTTTGCCTCCTGTCCCTACTTACACTATAGGAGCCCAATAACTAGCCATCAGCCCGGGTTCCCTTTGTACACTGACTCATCAAAAATGCAAATGATAGTGATTACAATGGAGAACACGGATAATCAATCACTGCATGGGTAAAGAATACACCTGTAATCTTACTCCCATTATGCCTTATCTTATCATTCTCAAAGCACATAACAGTGTGTAGGAACAACATTAGCAAACATGCAAGTACACACTGTGAAGCACAGTAGAATCTTGACTTAAACAATCATAATTACACACGTTCATTCCATCCCCTATCTCCCTTGTCTCTCTTGTATTAGTTTAATTTTATGTAGCTCATACAATTACTCATTCAAGTTTTATATTCTTGTCTGAGGGTAATCAATAGATTAGAATAAATTATTTCATAACAACAACAACAACAACGAACAAGAAAACACAAAACAGACAAGACAAGGGAAGACAGTGAGAGAGCTGAAAGTGAGGAAACATTTGGAATACAGAGTAGTGCACGAACGGAGGAGATACCAATCAGTCTGTGTAAGTTTTTATTTTATTTTATGTATACTTATATAATTTATTTTTAGGAAATACAAATAAACATTTAACAAACCAACAACACTTTCTTCAAACTTGACTTGACTTTCCTCACAGAGCCTTCCCACCTGCACAGTGCACACAAGCTATCATCACCACATCGTCAACTCAACTCATCCAGTGTGGCAAGGCCCCCTTTATTTACTTAAACTCACTTATTTATCCATTAAAAAAACATGCTATTATAGTTTACACTAATTGAAACTATAAACAACAAAGGTACTATACGGCGTTGTATGTCGTTGGTGGGGAAATTTTTGAAAAATAAATAAATTTCTCTGGGATGTGATAGGCGCATTTAAATGAGTAATGTGAGCATGTAATTACAAGGAACGAAGATTAACTGCACTGCTGTGGTGGTGCTACTCAAGTGTACAGGATATGCGTCAAATCGGTAGAACAGCCATTAAAAAGTCTGGTGGCCATACATACGGAATTGATGGAAATTTATTGAGTGTCTCGACCTTAGTGTTCCTTCTAATCGTGAGTAAGTTCCAAATGGTGAGAGACTAGAGTCAAAACCAAAGCCAAAACCAAAACCAAAACCAAAAGGGTTGACTGGTTGACTGTGAAGACGGAGAGAAAAATGGTAGGAAGGACGGGATCGACGACGATCGAGGACGAGGATGGTTGCCATTTCAAGAAGTGTATGTAGAACGATACACGATTAGTCAGCTCTGCAGCTATTTATTTACTGGAAGAGGATTGAAAATGATCCATTTCGAAAAGAGTTGATTATTATGCATCCCTGCACTACTGCTATGCCTCCACTGTACATAACTTCAAGTGTAGGCAAAATCGACAGTAAGGAGACAGACTAATACGTGGACATGGATAGACGGATGTAACGATGCAATGTGGTCTCTTCTGAGGTTCATTGAGAGAGCCCAACTTTGTTTCCCATGCAGACACGTCTCTCCGCAAAGATACTATCGAGGATGCCTATGTGTACTGTATAGGGCCTCATTATACCCCTCACCACCCCGCTATGGGTCTATGGATGTATGGAGTGTGTGGGCAAAAGTCTGATGGAGGCAAAGACAGTATTAAGTGGAGATATTAGGTGGGTACATTGTGGATGGAAATGCCTTGGAAGGATATTTGGGAATCATTGTGTAGCAATTTGTGTCTCAGCAGGGGAAAGTAAATAAGAGGGGAATGACTCGGAAAAACATTTCCATTAACTAATCAATAATCAATCCTCTTAATCAACACAATGCTCCACATTAGTCGGGTCTTGGCTCCATGTCTACATACTCACTGAGGGCCCCAGCTTAAACATTTGTTTAATACAAATCCACGTCGTTATATCGGAATTCAAAATAATAATAATATTGTTATCTGTAACGTGTGGTGGTGGTGGTGGTGGTGGTGCTGTCCCTGGTCACAGACCCTACTACCTCCGTAGGCTTCCCTGCCTATAATATTTTCAATCAACGATCCTTCCCCAGCTAAAGTTTATGTTTATATATTTGTAGATTTTAATATGTAATGCGTGAGTAGGAGATGCCAGGAAGAGATTTTTGTTTTGGATTGCCTACTTATTGGGGAGATAAAAAAAAAGGAAGGGAATATTATCTGTAGCATGTGTAGAGAGAAGAAGTAAGGAGACAGAAGAGTGTGTATAGCAATGGCAGGGAATGTGTGATCATGTTTTCATTTCCCCAGTCCCATTCTCCTCGCGTCCACAGATTTAGATATTGAGAAGGTAAATGAAATAAAGAAAACAAAATCCATTTGTGAATCTGGTCTGGGAGAGTTGGGAACAAATTGTGGATGAATGTTATTGTAGTGGAATATTGTAATATAAAAATAAATGTCAGTAGTAAAGGAAGACAATAATGTTTTTTACATTACCCTAATGAATACTTTATGGGAGAAAAGTACAATGTTCACGAAATGATAACAGGGACACTTAAAATCTATTTGGTTAATGTAACGTGCCGTCGACTCCAATCTTATTACAGCTAATGGAGTATTTATGGCACAGTGTTACATTACATGGCATGAATCTTCCCTAACCTTTTCCATTCAACAGTTCCTTTATTGACAATTCCTCATCATCATATTGTACAAATGGAGGTCTCCACAAATACACTCTCACACTCACACTCACACACACAAACTAATAATACTAATCTCTCCTAAATTATATCTATTTGCGTCCGCCCCGGACTCTTTTTTTCTATCTTTCGATTTGGCAGTCGGCAATTGGCACGGCTGAGCTTCATAACGCTAAAGTGGACGAATCTGAATATATGTACATACATACCAAACTACCTACCTACGTACATTTATTACATTTAAATCCAAACCAATGGGACTGCAGTGGGTGTACGTAATTATGTATGTACACTGGATGCATTATATGTATCTTCGATACTTTACTGCAGTGTACAATGCACACTATTAGTGCCGTAGAGCTCCGTCGCGTCGTTTCAAATGCAATAAGGAAAGTATTTCCCAGCAATGCGAATGCTTCTGAAACTCATGTATATAATTTGCTTGACGTCTTGAGAGCATCTTCTCTCCGAGCTGTACAGATGTTTTACGGCAGGGTTAGCAAATGGAAATAAGACATTATTTAAACTTTATGTCTTGGAATCAATTTCAAATGATGTTCTATTTTATTTCTTTATGGCAATTGTGAGTTATGACTGTGTAGTGTAGCGGGATGGCGCATTGGATTTTGCATAGAAGCTCTCCCTCTCGCCACCAGCCACCCTTCCCATGTACTTCAAAAATCCGAGTGAAAACTTAAATTGGCAAAAATGAAGAGCCACACACATGCATGTTTGTAAGTAGGTAAGTAGCCCTTTTTGCTCTCTGCAATTTTGCCGACAAGAACAAGACAGACGCGCGAGGACGAGTGAACCCTTCTTTTTCTCTCAAATCACGTTAAAAAGTCAATACAGAAGAAGAAGGATCCACGGAGTAAAGATAATTTATAATAGCCTCAAAAATTCTTTTGTGTGCCTGTATGTTGTATAGGCGGATTGCATATTGTCTTGAATTATTGTAAATTGCAAATTGCACAAAACATTTTTGTCTGAGATTAATAATGAAAAATCCTTTTTCTTTTTTTGTGTGTGCTTGTCTGTTTGTTTGTTTTACTCATCATTGGGTAAAAACAATGGGAGACACAATGGAATCTGGGATGGAAAAGAGGATACAAATTTTTCTGCAAACTGTAAACATGCCTTGGAGAGAAGAGTGCTCAAGATTTACGATGGGCATGCATTTTGGAAAAAGAAGGACTTTCTGTGCCTACATGCCTGCGTCGACTAGTTACTATATACATAGTTGGAGTGTGTTGCAGTTTGCAGACACACACACACAATCCGTGTGGGACTGGCTACAGAAGTACAGATATTAATGGATCGAAAAGTTTCTCAAGGAAGGAAAAAGAAAACCAAGGGGGAAATTGGGATGAAAATCAGTGAGTACGAAAAGACACGACAAGGAAAGGAGACAGACACAGAGAGAGAGAGAGGTATGCATATGATTATAGCATGTGAGCCGCCCTGCTGCATACACTGGTATAAATGTTTCCGTAGATTTTCATAATTCGACCAAAAATTGCCCCAAAAATGAAAACAATAGAGTAATGAAACTGTTATATTTTCTCGTTCATCATAAAGGAAGGGCAACATGGAAAGGGGGGAGTTGAATTCATTTAAGTTTAAATTTACGACTGCGTTAATTACCCAAGCATTTAGTCTTGTTCATCGAGAAGTGCCGGGGAGCCCCAAGCCTTTTCGGCTTATAGATTATGTATGACTCGGCCTGTACGCTCTCAGTCCATGTTCTTGTTCTCCAACTCTAAACGAATGCATAATGTCTTGAATCTTAAATTTTCTACAGAGGACACTTCTCATGCTTCCCTTCCATTTCCATCCATCCATCCATCCCTACATACCTTCCTACACATGTACTTCCATGTCGACGGAGTCGAGAGACACTTTAACAGTTATACATGAACTATGCTCCTTGTGTGTGTGTGTGTGTGTTTACTTCGTCCATGTCGCGTCTCACCATTCATTTTCTTAAATTACTGTCCACTAATTCGATTTTCTACTTGTATTCACCATTATTAAGAGTCTGCAGGCATGATTATTTCACAAGTCTCCCTATATGTACAGTGCGAGACTGTCTCTCTATAGCCCTCCTCTATGGGTATGTAGTATGAATGTGGTGGGCTCCTATATAAGGATATATAGGAGCTACATTCGTCTCTTTTATTCTGTTCACCTCACCTCTTTTTCTCCACATCATCCAACAATGGCAAAAACGAGACAGGAGTCGACAATAGTCACCGTCTACCATGTAGACTTGAGTCCTGAAGTAACGCTAACATATAAATTCAGTAATCTGACGTTGCAGTTCCATGTTGTAATGCTTGGAGGCGTCTACAACTTTTAAAGTGTATAAAAAAAACAAAAGGTTTTTCGTCTCTCAAAATTTTCTCAAATGAATTTTTATCTTGACTTTGCGGCTCCTCTTTCACAGCTCAACTCAAGCCAAGCCAAGCCAAGCCAAGCCAGTCATCAACTTTAGCCTATAGCAATAAGAAAATGGGTTGGAGTAGTAATAGTAATAGCAATAGCAATATGCCAAGAACTAACTACAGAGAAACCGAGATATTTACTGTAATCTACAGGTTGAGCTTCTTCATCCCCTGCTACTTGTACACACATACATACTACCAACCCCCCCATATAAATACCTACTTGGATAGTTAGAACTTACCAGCGGAAGGAAAATATGAATACAAAGCACTTTACATAGATTATCTGGATACAGACAATATGAAGAATAAAAAGCGGAGAAAAAATTGACTCAAAAACAACTCATAAAACATAAAGACGTGTACTCTCTTTGAAAGTTTACAAGCGGAACAAGAGAAAAACTTGTGTATCACTTTGATTAAAACACGAAAAAATATTTACGATTAAATTACAGGTTTTGATTATGGAGTACCATTAAGGGGGAGCCATTATCTGTACTATTCGAAGCAAGTGGAATAAAAGGCGTGAGCAAATCTAATGGCATATTCTTTGTGTGTGTAGGCCAAGAAAATTTTTTTAAGCGCACCACTATACGATTCACGTTCCCAACTACATGTAGTCAGTTCCATATATTATATAGCTATGTAATAATACTAGTACTAGGGAAATACCTATTTATTATGGATAGGTATATATGATTATGATGGCTGTAATAAAGTAGGTATGTTGTACCATCATTGTGCCATAAATTGACTTTTTTTTCTACTCTACATAGCTGGATTTATATGCAATTATATAATCCATGTAATTTAGTATATATTTCCCGACCCAATAAATAGACGTCTACAGCCAATACACACAATTCATAAATATGTAATTTGATGCCGTGTAGTTTGTCATTTATATGCCATTTACAGGCGAGTTCATCACATTCAAAAGTAACATTAAATATTCACTTGACAAATTCTTTGACCCATGCCTTAGAAGGCGCATTTACAAGTCTGTGCTGTCCAGATGAATCTCTCGTATAGAATAAATACGTAGGTAGGTAGGTACATACTATTTTGTAATTTTTATTCTATATTTCTCTGGAATTCTAGACTACCCTCATCAACATCTGTATTTATTATATATGAATTCCTTCGCCACGATAATCTCAACAATAATGTTCTGTATCTGTACTTTTTACTTCCATTATATTATGTATAATGAAAACAAAAATAAAACGCGCAGGCCTCCCACCTGCGGTTTCTACTAATTCTCGGTTGCCCTTTTGTTTCCATATTTCCTGCCAATGTTCTATAGTACTCAGCCTCCGACTAATCATCTGCGCCCTATTTTTTCTTTCAAAGTTCAATTCATGTGCACGTGGACAGGTAGATGTAAAATAAATTAGATGAAAGCGAAACTTTTCAATTTAAATGTTTACATAATTTCAGATCTAAATAAACTGTCAATTCAAATAATCTCAGTGTCTTCTGCTAATAACAAATTTCAAAGTTTGAACAGCACAAACTTGGAACTGTCAAAGTTTTAGACTCGACGCTAAATACATGGATGGAAGGAGGTAGGTAGGTACATACCGCACATATTTACCCCTTCCATCAACTATCACCATATAAAATATCAATGTCTAAGACGGATAAAACTATAATATCAACCCGGAGCATCTGTGTACGTATAGGTATGTAACATGAGTACAGATCTGTGAGTAGGAATAGAATTCAACGGCCCATAAAATTGACTTACAAAAGTTTATGGTTGGAACAGGAAAGGAGAAAATAGAAACTGCAGTAGTTCGTCGTCGAAGTCGTAGTCGTGCTTGTAGTACGTCGTAATACGTTGACACAAGAAAAAGAAGCCACTAGAGCATACTGCTTTACATACGAACAGATTTACACAAACATCTATAAAAAAAACTTTCTTCACTGATTTTCCCATAGGATCCTCACAGTGAAAAGATAGAAAAGTAACTACTAGAAAAGCTATTGCACACTGGAAGCAACAAAGGTAAAATACATTGCCTTTCTGATTTGTTCGTGGAGAAGGTAAAAAAAAAATAAAGAAACGACGACATGCATGATTTTCAATAGGAAATGTTCAACAGACAAGAGGAAGGATCCTCTGGGACAGATTTTGCAGATGATGTTATTGCGCAAAGAATAGCTTCTCGAATCATGTCTTCCTTGTTGTCGGTTACGGTTTCATATCCCACGTACCTAACATACACATAGGATCCCAACCCAATCCCAATACATCCATGCTTTGCTTATTACTTTCAGCTAAGAGATTCCAATGCAGTTAGCAAGCACAATGGAAATATGTACATATGTGGACATACCTACATACATTCATACATTTTTTTCTTCATCCGTGAATCCTCCAGATTCTGATTCACAGATATCCGACCCAGTACATACTGAGACCGGATTCTCTAGTATTTGGGAAAGACTGTTTCCGTTTCATTTTCTACAGAGAAAGATATTCATCCAGGATCCTTGGGAGAGCAAGTGCAGAAGGAGTAGCAGGAGGAGCAGACTCAAGACTCAGTTGCTCATTGCTGCCGGCTGCATCATCTGCACTGTCTCCATAAGTACGAAGAAGGAGAAGAAGAAGACGAGAGAGAAAAAAAAAGCCTAGATCTAGAAGAGAGAATATAGGTTCAAATTGAAATGGAACATTTCCCAAACATACAGTAAGACCTTGATTTCACGGGCAGGTTTATCCATGGTTAACTTTAACTACAGTTAGTTTATCCATGTTTAGCGTGTGAAATCCGCACTAACCATAGGTAAAAACGATAGTTAGTGCGGATTTCACACTCTAATCATAGATAAACTAACTGTAGTTAAAGTTAACCATGGATAAACCTGTACGTGAAATCAAGGTCTAATAGTAATTGTAATCAGCATTACACCAGGACAGTTTGTTAATACAGATTGTGCATGCCAAAGACGCCGTGTAGTTCCCAGTTAGTGAGTAGTTAGTGATGTGCATTTCACATTTAAAGGGAGTCGGGGAACACAACAGCTTGCTCCTTTGATTAGCTGTAGCTGTACAGACAGACATTGAATAAATAGAATAAAGTCGCAAATTTCATGGGTATACATGCACTCTTGTAATTTGGAGGGAGAGGCATGCCAGGGCAAAGAGACAGAGAGAGAGAGAGAGGCAGAGCTACAGATACAGAGAGACAGAGGATAGTAGAAGAAGATACAGATAACATTTTGGCTACAGGAGGAGGAGGTGTATGCTATATATGCATATAGCTATAGCTGGGATCTATAGCGTCGGCTATAGATAGCTCGAATAGATGCTCACTGCAAGGATGCACGGATGGAGGGATGGCTGGATGGAGGGGTATATGTGGAGTAGACAAGTGTTACATGTGTCCGTACACGTGGGTGGGTAATGTTTGGTGGAAGGTGCGGGGTTAATAGACAGGTAATTAATGGTTGAAGTGTGTGGATAAAAGGGAAATCGTGTCTTGAGGGATTAGCATAATCCAATGGCTGATAGGACAAGATGTTGGACAAGCCCCAAGACAAACTACGAACAAGTTGCGGATGGTCCAATGGGGAGCTAGGATCCACCCAATTGGCTCCAAATCGGGTCAAAAAGGAGGTTCTCCTTTGGATCCATTCTCTAGAGTCGCGTTTGCGCTACCCTCTGTAACCCTTAGTTCGTCTCTATACTCACACCTGAGCACAGCTGAACAACACACACTCATGGCTTACTTTGGATACTCACCTGCTTACAACAACAATCAGGTAAGGCCAATCTTCTTCGTCTCCTTCCTTCCTAACTTCATCTTTCGTACTTATACATACCACTCAAGAGTTGCCCACATCATTAGAAACATTGCACTTTACCTCACTCCATCCTCTCACAAACACACTCTCTCACGAGCTCTTCAAAAACTTTTCTCCTCACCAATACACACACACACACAGACACAGAGACACACACACACACACACACACCAACGACCATACCAACCAACCAACCAACCAACCAGCCAGCAACCCACCAACAACCTTTTTAAATACCTACCACCACACTTGTGAGTAATATAATACACTGGAAGCTCCTTCAGCTCCAACAACATCATCAGTTCCTCCATCCAATCTGTATCATAAGCTCACTCTGACTGGAGTCAGTCTTGGAACGGATACTTCCTCACCTACTTCATAATCATAATCATTGTCATCAAGTCAAGGGAAATTCAAGCTACCGTGTTCACATAATCATTAAAGTTTTCTCTCACCTACCTGTATTACACCGTCAAGACTAATTTGTTAGAGTTCCGATACTCACAAAAGTGTCTCACGATCCATTCGGCAGGACTATTCCATTCAGCCCAAGTACCAATTATTCAAGAGAGAGAGAGAGAGAGATATATTTATATTTATATATATTTATTCTCAGCCCAGAAAAAAAATTACCTTCACCTTCCAAAGTCTTGACTATTGTTGTGAGTTTTTGTCCATGGAATAATAAGAAATAAAATAATTCCTGGATCACCACCTCAAAAACTGCGCCAGGCCACAGCGTGAAACCTCTCTTGAGGAGACCGGCGGGGAATAAAATAAATTGGAGAGTACTACTGACTGGGACTGGAGTACGTTGTAGTAGATTGCTTCGGAGAGTTGAGAGTTGACCGACCGACCGAATGTCGAAGTTGAATTTCAAGAGAGGACCAAGTTAACGAAGAAGATTAAATAGCGGCTTAAAAATTGTCTGTAATTAAATCATTCCGAAGTATACCGATTGTTGTTTGTTGTTGGATCCGATTTTTGGATTGTCATTTGGGGAGGGAAGTGAGTGTGACTGTATTACAGTTGACGACGAGAGAGAGGATTTGTTGTTAAAATTTCTGTTGATTTCGTCCGCGTTTGGAAAAGACTCATTGGCGTTGATATCCGGGACCGAACCGATCCGACCTCCGAAGCACGCATGTATGTATGTGTGTGAGCGTCACATTGAGGATTTCTACATATATATATATACCTACCTGTATAGAATATTGAACTGATCGAATTCACAATTCACTCCCGGGACGGCATTGACAGTGTGTCTCTCATTATATATAGGACTTGAGAGTGTGTTTAAATGTTAACATGTGCGCTGCCCTGTACATGAAGGAAGGTGTCTACGATTTGACCAAAGTGGATGAGCTACGTAATCTTGGTGCCACACAAATTAGGGTGAATATAAACTTGATAGTGTTGTAGTGTTGACTTCGAGTCTGTACTAATTTCTTTTTTTGATAGACATTGTAAACGTAAACGTTGAACGTTGTGATACGCTCGTGTATGGCCATTCACCTTTATATTTTTTCCAATAATTTTCTCATTTTTCAAGTACTTATTGACACACAGTAATTCTCTATCCATTGGAAAGACACGCATTTGATCCATTCAACACTAGAAGCTCTGTTGTTCTTGTCTCCGCCGTATACATTTTTGTATTTGACTTGTGTGGAGAGAGCATGCAAAAATTGATATCTATTTTATTTTACGTTTCCATCTGTATCTGGCGCCGTTGACGTTGTTATATGTTATCTCCGAATATTCTTGTACTTGTACTACGTACGTAAATTAGATTGTTGTTATAACTTAAAAAACATTGCTTGAAGATTCCCTCTTCAGTTTCATTCTTATAAACTTCTATAGGTAATTCCTAATTTTTGGCTTCACAGCTCCTTCATTTGTTTTTTAATTTTATTCTTGTACGTATTTAGGAAGATAATCACATAAACAGTTACATACCTTCATATATTTTTGGTGTAATTATTCATTATTTTTGCCATTGGACTTAAGTGTGTACTGATCAGTTGAGTAGTATTTCGTATCCAAACACATTTCTTACTATTTCTTTCGTATTATTAAATGTTAAAATGTATTGGAATTCATTAGCCGTCGTAGATTAATCATTGAGCAAGTAATATGACTGTCTTTCAGTATTTAACACATGTGTTCCGCAATTGGCTAAGACTATCAACTGTATTGATTGCTGGTTAAAAATTTATCGTGTTATGTTTAAGCATATTATATTAAGCATTTGATAGTTGTTTTTTTTATTCCTTTCTTAATCTCTGACTGCTTCTTAATGTAGCTGTCGTGGTTTTTTACATTTGTTGACATCTCTGTCTGTGAATGAAATAATAATTGATTACTATTACTTCTTTCGTTTTGGAAATGAGTCTTGAGTTGAGTTGATGTTGATGGATAGGAATAGCTTAGTAGTTATAGGCAGTCAACGGATTTTTTTGTGTGGAGATCCCATTGTTCATTGTTGTAAAAATTTGTATTTGTTGTTGCAGTT
Source organism: Dicyrtoma fusca (assembly GCA_034695205.1). NCBI lineage: Eukaryota > Metazoa > Arthropoda > Collembola > Symphypleona > Dicyrtomidae > Dicyrtoma > Dicyrtoma fusca. The sequence continues at coordinate 31,735 of JAQFZC010000034.1, forward strand.
GTTGGGATCACCGAGTTCATCATCAGGCGGAATGAGCGGATCAACTTCCCCAAATGGTGTGACGACGTCACCCGGCACATCCTGCTGTGAAGGTGGCCGCCCTCTTGTCACTGACCCAGTCACAGGTCAGTCAGTCTGTTCGTGTCAGTATGATCCCACCCGTCTCACATTATCATCTTACCCGCGTCTCACAGCTTATCCTCCAGCCCCCTATGCCCCCACAACAGAACAAAATCCATACCAAACCCTGGAGTCGTCTGCATTCTACTCACCTTTGGTAAGAAAGATCATAAGAGTTATTTGTCAGTCGTCTCTTGTTTGTTTTGTCAAATGATGTAGGATGATGTTTTGTGTGTGTGTGTGGATGAGAGACGTTTTCAGTTGTATGTGGTATACTCCATTGTGTGCCTGAGTGGGTTTTTGTATGTATGTACGTCTGTGATGCGTGTCTGCGAGCTGCTGTCTTGGATCCTGTGTGTAGGTTAATATGAAGGAAAATAATTCAACTATGCTTCTTCTTCATCTCCACAACCCGTAAGCATCTCAGATCATATTTCTGAGTAAAGTTAGCTCGTCTCAACTAGGACCATTATAAATCATCTAAATGAAGGAGCTATGTAGACTCTTGCAGTTCCAGAAGTGTAGGTCTATATACATACTATATGCATTATATGCACTGCAGATGATACAGCTATATTCGCGACCCTGACGTAGGACGAAAGTAAGCGAGCACATGCCCGAGTTCCGAATATCGCATTTCAGTCTTGACACGCTCAAGGGTAACTAATGATTCACAGAAGAAACGTAATTAATCACAATTATTTCAAATAGGGTACAGACCAAGTCAGTTCTTTCTGCTTAGAGTAGGTATAGATGTGCTTCCCTGTATAAAAAATAGCTAGTACCTATATGAGAAATAGAAGAGTTAGTTAAACTAAGTCTTTGGAAGAAGTCGACAGAGTAGATTGAGCAAAAATATGAAGTAAATGATTCATCTTCGGACTCGCATCAATCACGTAGCGTTGATTTTTCTGGGTGAATTTATGTTAGAACTGGAATAGTGCAGAACATACCGAATCAGTAATGAATTTAACTTTTATTTTGACTTTGTGCTCCCTCCTATTATCTTGTACGTGCATTTATGTATTTTTAGTAACGACTACTGTAAGAAAGGGCTTCCAAAGGAGAGCTAATGTATTGTTCTTTGAAGGGTATTGCAAAATAGGGATATGTACTTAGTGTGGTAGTAAAATGTTTTAATCAAAATTAGTCGAGGGCAGCAGAATTGAATGAAGGACACGAATACCTCATTGTGATTTTAGAAAAGAATGTCATTAGAAATCAATCAAGAGCGTGCGTCAGAACGTAGTGGGTTGCACACTTTTGTGTGTAGGTACATACGTGTGGCTGGGATTCTAAGTCAAATGGACGAGCTTTTGAACTGCCTTTAAGTAGAAATGTCTACTGCAGTGCGCCGTGGTGGAGGATAGTGGGGATGAGAGAGGTTCGAGGCGACGGAGGCAAAGGGAGAATTATTGTCAGTCAATAAAAATAGTTGAGTTAGATGAGCCAGCATGTGATTTAAGAGGCTGACGTTTGTCGCCAGTAGTATTTTGTCAAATTTTTAAGGATGTAATTGAGTGTAGTAGATAAGGCGAGATAATAAGGAAGGACTGGGAAACGGTGTAATGGAGTGAGTGACTGTGTGGTAGTTAAATGGTTTGAGACGATGTGCAGTCTGATATTAGTGACAGAAAAAGGAGCCTGCTAGGCAGCAACGGTTTCTAGATAGGAAACAATGTTTTGCGTGTGTTCGAAGATGTTAGCTTTTCATGTGTCTGGAAGGACCTACCTAGCTATCTGAGGTAGTCTAGAGACTGCGGTGGTGAAGCATGGCCCCGTAGAAAGGTAAGTAGACATGGGATGATGGAGATACATACGGGATCCAGGACAAATGGTTTTGGCTGGAGTAAAGTGAGTGAGTGAGTGAGTGAAGGATGGCGTATATTCGGAGATGTATGCATGGAGCACGTATTTACTGGAGTAAACAAGTGATGTACATTGTGGAAGATAGGATGTGATGGGATGTTATTCGTGAATGGGATCTGTTTGTCTGATAATGGATGTGTTTGTTAGGGTGGGGCGTACGCTGGTCTGAAAGAAGGGAGCGGAACTGGCGACGTGTCATGCTGGCCGAACCCTGGGACGCTTCAGTCCGGCTACTATCCATATGATCCGACCTTCGCAGCAGCATACGGGTCAGTTTTTCAACCTCCTGCTCATTGCTACCCCATACTGGTCACATGAAATTTCATGATCCCACACACTGACTTTCCCAAATTAGATTAGGGAACCACTGCCACTGCTCGCTGACTTTACTGATTTATTATGACATCGTTCATACCCCCCTTTCTCTCTCTCCTTCTTCCACTTCTCTTCATAACTTGGAGGACTTCTTCCGACTCTGAACTCTACTGTTCTCTCCTCTCACGGTCCATTTTACTATCACACCTATTATCATTTTTACAAGCAATGATTGGAACAATCCGACTCATGTCTGGATTCTTTAGATTTCCACAAAGGGTTACAACCTCATGAATTTTTAATCGAATTAGTGGTATCCCGTAACAGTATGATACCACTTGTTGTTCTTTTTTTTTATTCTTGTTAATCTGGAAGGATTGTATTTCATATCATGTCTAAATTTTACCTTGAGAATATAAATTTTGCCCTATCATCTCCTCTCAAAGATGGTTATAGATTATATCTGGTCAAGACAGCCGTAGAACATTAAGTTTTATCACAGGGAAACATGAAGAAAGGAAAAAAAATCTTTTATTTTTGTCCGTACATATGTAGGTATAGGCCATGTATCTTGTTTCATAAAAAATAATAACAGAACGATGTTAACTATTCAATTTGTAGTTTTATGACTTTTGACTAAGGTTATGTTTGACTAGTTCGTTTGATTTATCTTTTGATTGTTCAACTAGGATGCATCCAACACACAATGTTATCTCGTTAAAAAATTATTATGCAATTTCTCAAGCTATTTTTACATGGGCGAAGGTAAAAAAAGTTTCCTAAATTCATCTCTAACTCCTCATACAAATTTACCTTCTTCGCACTCAACCGTTTAAACCATTTTGGCTTAATTGGATGAAACTGCACTATTAATACTGTCTTGTTGGCAGAAACTAACGCAGTATTAAAATATAAAAAAAGGTTCAATTTCGTTCAAGATTTTGATAGGGATAGCGATAGTTCAGCAAAGTAACCATGACGAATGGGAAAATTATAGTAAGCGCCAGTCAGTGACTCTCCTCCGCACTTATAACCTTACACACTCTGTTCCATGTCCGTCTATATATACATATATATATTTGCACACAGAGATGAAGATGCTATGCTTCCCTCCATGAGTACATTATCCATAAATATATAGGCGGAACATAATGGGCAAAAGGCAGCAAAAAAAAGGAGGAAGGAGAGGATGAGAATGGCATATCGGAACACTTGGAACACTAGTAAAAGTTATACACAAGCGATGGCCATAAAATTGAGAGATGTATGTGTGACTCGGAAATGCCCGGGTAAACCAGCGGAAGCCAACTTAGAGGAAATGCATTAAGGGGAGAGATTTTAAGTGGGGTCACAGCAGGGAGGAAATCAAACGACATAAAGGGTTACTACGACCATCTCTCACACTTGTGAAAAGGACTTCTCTCTACTTTACTCCCTGGCACCCGCTAAGAATACCTTCCTCGAGTAGATAGCTCCAGTTCCCTATAGCTATATAGACCTTCCCTCACGCCTGTATATAGGCACTTTGAGAGAATCTCCACCACAGACACAAACTTTTTCTTTAGAATCTCCTTTCATGAATACACTTGAGAGACAAATGGATTGTGGGATCTCTCTTTGGCCTGCAAACACATACGTAGAGCTTGTTGACAAACTTTACTGGATTCTCTGTCTAGTTTTTTTTAATTGTGCTCCTCAGAACATTTCCGTATGCCTTTTAATTACGAGCTTATTGTTTATCTTTGTTAGGAGTCTCTGTCTGGTGCGTTCATTACTATTGTAGGGCCCATAGTTTTATTTTCAAGGCAGTTAACAGTGCGTGACACGTTGGGGAGTCAAGGAGTAAGTGGCGAAGTAGGTAGCTCGACACAGGGAGAGAGAGAGAGAGAAAGATAGAACGTGGAGTCTACGAAGACATTTTACAGGCGTGAATTATGCGTATACTACTTGTGGTTTTACATCAAGTAAGAATTTGTTTGACGTCGTGAACGATGTGCTAAATTGTTAGATTACTATCTTATTATGATTTCTTTAATATTATATAAAACATTTTTATGACCGTTCGAGCCATCCATTTGCAACATGGTGTGGTGGTGGCGGTAGTAATAATATAGTAACGATGGTAGTCGTCGTATTAGATTCATAATAGTAATAATAATAATAATAATAATGGTTATAGTTAGTGCGGTGAATAAAAAAAAATAGGCCCGAGGCACCGGGGGGAATGTAAAACTTGGCTTCTTCGAGGCATCATATGTCAGGATATATTATAATGAAGTTGAGACTGTTAAGACAGACGTACGGTGGAGAGTGAAGGAAGTTGAAAGAAGAAAGAATTAGCGGCTATGCCTACCTACACATCAATTTATACATTTCACAGGATTGCATGACAGGGATTGTAGAAAAAGTACAGCTGTAGAAGGCTGGAAGAACACCCCTTTGAGAAGGTTCTCTAATAACTATATTACTCTCTCTCTCTCTCTCTCGTACACTAGATCCTACTTACACTTACTTACCTGGAGTCGAGCTTGGCTAATAAATAAGTAGACACCAGCTCAGAGGTACCTTTTGCACAGCGCGTCCTCATTCCATCAATCTCCCGAAAGATAATTATATGTTCTGCGTGAACGAATAGTTATAATTATGAAATTGTTTCATGTGGTCAGTACGGTATTGATGTGCAATTAACTTATCACCGAATGAAGTGATAATGACTGTATAAAATGAGCATTTTAATAATAATACAGTATAATGATGGTTTTTTGATGGAAGTCAGGTTGGGCAACCTATAATCAAATCAACTGATTCTGTGAACTGATGTTTTCTCTCTCTCTCTTTCTGTCTCTCTCTACATATGTTTAGATATGGGGGTGGCTATGACTTGGCTGCACGGCGAAAGAACGCAACCCGAGAGTCCACAGCGACACTCAAAGCATGGCTGAGTGAGCATAAAAAGAATCCCTATCCTACCAAAGGCGAGAAGATAATGTTGGCAATCATCACCAAAATGACTTTGACCCAAGTGTCCACATGGTTTGCAAATGCAAGGCGAAGACTCAAAAAAGAGAATAAAATGACTTGGGAACCAAAGAATAAGACAGATGATGATGACGATGATATCAAGGATGATGACGGTAAGTCAAACAAAATAAATCTTTTCGGGTCCATAGTCGCTTTCTATGTCTCACACACTCCCTTCTTTCCCTTCTGTCCCTGTCCGTATAAGTGTAAGTGGAAGAGTGCTCAGGTCCACGTCGGGAGCTTCGTAAATGGAAGTGTGCAGTTCAGTCGAGTCAAGTCAATGTGCACTGTGCGAGTGTGTCTGTCTGTGTATCTAAAGCTTAAGCTGTCTCATATTATTCGCAAGGGCTGGGAGGCTACCTCATATTCGGGATAGAGCGGTTGGATCTGAGTATCTGTGACAACATAATGTAGTGTCATCAGAAGGATAAACTAAGAGCGTGGTGCATTTTGATTATTACATGTTGAGAAAATCAAAGTTAGGGTTGTTATGCTGAGAAGATGATAATACGAGCAATAATGTAGACCGAGATGAAGGGTAAAAGCTTCTGTCTGTTCATCCGAGTGTCGTACGTACGGCTATCTGTGGACATGTTCTATAGCTGTGCGTCTAGATAGAGAGATACCTGCCTTTGCAGTGGAAGTGTGTGCGACGGGAAATGTGGAAAGTGTTGGTAGAATTCGTAGTTCGTTGCCAGTTTGCCAGCCTGCCTCTACGGACTGCGAACTGGGCGGTAGTTAATATAGAAGTTGAGAAAGAGTGTTTGCATTAGCCAGGGTGAGTAATGCGGAGATAAAGGGTAAGGGTTAGACACACAGAGGATTACGGGATCCCCTTGGCTCATACTTCATCAAGGATTACTTTCATCCTCGTCTCTCTCTCTTTTTACTGCCACTCAACCATATACAATCAAAATCACGTAGCAGAGACTGGAACGCGCTAGAAACTCATTGTGCTTCCATGGAAAAGAATCAGATAATGGAGATGAATATGTACTTCCAGTGGATTAGAGTAGGGTCTATTCTTTCTACTTTCTAAGCCAAGTCTCACATTCACATGATGTAGAAATTGCACGCACCCAAATATCTACATAATCCGTCTTTAATCAAAATGTGACACGTAATTGCTATGACTTTTTAAACCCGGCTCACGGGAAGGGGAGGGTGAGTAGGGGGATTCTGGGTGAATGTGTCGAATAAATTGTCATGTTATATAGCTCAGCATTAAATCAATTGACTAGAAAATATGAAAATCATAATCGAATTTGTAACTGGGTCCTCCCTTCATGGTGTCCCACCATTCCATGGCAGAGCATCCCAGTGCGAGCATATCTATGAGGATGAGCAGTTTGGGTGGGACGAGAGCGAGACTGAGACTGAGAGACTGAATCATTATGGCTTTGACCTGCCAAGTGTAGGAAGTAATTGGAGTGTACCTACGACTAGTCTAACATTATTTGAGCATCCAAGCTCATCTTATCCTGAAAACCTTTCCTCTGAAGCTTTGATGACTTGGACTGAGTAGCTTGACAAAAGTTGTGCGAGCACTTTAAGCCGGCTTAATTAGTACGGTAGAATGTAAATGAATGTGTGCGTAGATAAGGTAGTAGTGCATGTAGTTAGTGGGAAGGAGAAGTTGATGGAGCAGAATAGATTGACTGAAACAAACTTGTGTGTGATTACAGATGACGACTCCTCTCATGGTCCATCCTCATCTCCTGGACTAACAAATAATAATTCAATAGGGGTAAAAAATGACCCTTCAAGTGACCTCAAGTCAGACTGTGCAGCCACCTCTAATAAACCAAAGATATGGTCATTGGCTGACACAGCCGCTTGTAAAACCCCACCACCACAACCGCATCCTCATGCTCTCAGCCATGGTCATCATTTGAGTCATGGTGGTCATCACAATCCTGGCCATGGTCATGGTCACGGTCCTCATCATGGACATCCGCCTCCGCCCGTTACATCATCCTGGAGTTTTGCACTCCCCTCATACCGCTATGGAAGTTTTTTAACACCGGTAGCCTCTGATGGAGTAGAAACCCCGCCTCAAACCCCGCCCAATCTTAAAGTGCCCACAATGCTATCTGGAAGTTTGTCTCATTTCAATCCTAATGCTGCCAATTCTTCAGGGTTGACCTCATCAACTGACCTCACTACAACTGCTTTCAAGCCTGTTCTCAAAAGGTGAGCTAGAATGAGAGAAAGAGAGAGAGAGAGAAATCAAATTAAACAAATCAACTTGAGTAGTTATCGATGATAGTAACGGAAGCCTTGTTGCAATTCATGTTACATCCATTACGCTCCATGCATTCCACACCATACAACACTTAACCATTGCAGTATTCCCTCCAATTCACATATTAATCGCTTCTGTAGACATTCATAGGCTTGTAATGCAACATTATACACAGACGACTTCCAAGCACCTTATAACTTACTCTCCTCACACACACACACATACAGACTTTTTTCTCACATCTTTACATTCCTTAGTTTCATTGGTTAATCAGAAAAGTCGTCAAGTAGATATGGTCTGCTTCTACATGGCTGTATCTCGTATAAACATTATTAGTTTGGCGTATAACTATGGCGAGAAACACATGTAGCGATGATAAGGCAGAGTCCCAGGCAGTACAGCACGTATACATACGTCAGCGTAGAAAAATATATCGAGTCTGACAAGAATCCCTCACACATATATTCCTCGAATCTGTGTAGTTGTGAAGACGAGGATTAGGCGAGAACACATGTACATCAATTTCCACGCAGTCCATCCATGTATCTATATGAGAACTGGTTTAACGGACATCAAACCAGTTCTCTAATCCTAATTAATTCACACTCTCGTGAACATTCAAGAAAGCTATTGTTGAGAGAGTCCCACGTTGATGTTTCTATTTTGTACCGTGACTGGCGTGACTTTTTAATTACCCCACCTGAACAGTTTTCAATTATAGCCGGAGATACTTACATTTATTTATATGAGCTCCTCAGTCAACAATCAAATAATCCATAAATATGAGAGGGAACATAGCAAAACAGTCGTAATCAACTTAGGCAAAATAAATAAATAAATAACTAGATATACCTATCATACATTTGTTCTCAAAACATTAATTGAAAGGAGAGGGGGAAAGAGAGAGAGAAAAAAAGATGCTTTGACAGTAATCATAGAAACAGCGCTGAGCAATTATTTTATTTGTGGTTCGGTTGAAGTATTCAAAAGATATTACTGTAGATTTATTTTTAATGAGGATACGCCAAGGTATGTATGCACTCCTTGCTTAATTGACGGTTACAACTTTTCCAAACTCATTTGCACTTAAAGTTGGATATTGAAAGGCAAATACTGACGAAAGTTTGAGTTGAACATGAGTTTTCAAGGATTAGCGATAGTACAGGACTCACTATTAGCGTTCAAACTATCAAAGATCCCGTCATTGATACCTCCACTCATCCTTGTAAGAAGGAATCCTGTTCTCTCCTCTCAGCTCACAGCCAATTTAAACCAATGGAAACCAAATAGACTGAAGATAAGTACAAGTGTATACTAGGTGTACGTAAGGTAGATGTGAGATAGCTACCGTAGGTAGGTAGGTAGGTACCTCTACACCCGTAGAGACAGATTTTGTGTGTCTATCCTAATAGGATTTGTACATTGTAGCTCAGGGAAGAGAGTGTAGAGACTGAATGGAGTGGACTGAATGCATGCATAATTGACAGAGAATAACAGTAAAGTCAATGGTTTTTAGTTTTTGTGAAGCAATGTTTGCATGAGTGTGTACACGGAGGGGCACCACAGCAAGGGACCAGTGAGAGGGAGCCCAAGAAACAGACTCCCAATATATTGAGTGAGAATCACTCTAGAGCTTTTTCGATATTGATTCTATTAAATGTATACAAGTCGATTGTATTGTGTTTTTAGTGATTGTGATTGTGACTGTGTGAGTATGTTGGGTGTACGAGTTCACACTGGAGAGTGACATGACAAGAATTATTAATATTTGAGCGACAGGACAGCAACTATGTAAACTTAATGATAGGACAAGATGTAATCATCATGAAGGGAAAATGTACATAAAACCTCTGCGTAGCTACACATGTAATATTTGATTGTTGTCATTGGACTGATGAGTGTAAGTGTGATGTTAGTATCTGTAAAAAAAAATTTTTTTTCTTCTCCCCAATGAAAATGCACACAACTAGTAGTAAGTGGTACATACATAATGAGTAAATGTAGCAGTTGAACATGGGTTAGCTGTCTGTATCTGCAGTTGGAGGCACTTACATATTTTAGAGAAACATCCCTACATCTATTAGCTAGGATGTTCTCCTTTTTGTTTGTTTGTCTGTAGGAGAGAGACAGTGGTGGTGGTGGATGGGTGTAGTCACACTCTAATGTTGTACTAATCTTGTCCCTCACTTGTATAATTATAACATCTCTATATGCTTCTTCTTCATGCTTGTTATTTACATCCCTGGCTATACATATACATACACTCGTAGTTCAACAGTCACTATGTGTCTCTTCAGTAATTGTTTGCGTATGTACTGCCCTATTGGTTTTTTGGGTTTGATAAAGGTGAGCAAGACAGATAATGAGTTTTTGTGTTATTTTGGCAGTTCATCGGGAGGGTTCTGTGTGTGACGCGGACTCATCCAGTCGACCCACTTGACGTGTATGATGAGATAACAAGGATCAAAGTTTGCACTTGACGACTGAATGAGTGAGAAAGAAATACAGAGAACACAGGATAGAATAGAAGAGAAACTGAATAATGGTGATCTATATGGGAGAGACATGAGGGAAAAAAATCTAAGAAATTGGAGGAACGAGGAAGAAGAAGAAGAAGGAGAAGAACACAGTTAAGTCTTGCAGAAGCAGAGTACAGTATAAGAAGCAAAGCCCAGTGAGTGAGTGACCACCCTGTGATAAACAAACACGAAAGAGAGAGAGAGAGAGAAACCGAAGCCCCACAATATAGTAGAACACACACAAAACTGACCGAATGCAAGGAGGAAGCAGGAGCGAGTGTATAAAAAAAATAGAAAAAAAAAAGAAAAGAAGGAAGATTAAGACGAAGTAGACCAGACAATGACAGACAATCCAAGTATCCAAGTACCCCCAGAAAAAAGAATCGAAAAGAAATAAATCAAGAATAGGGACAAGGAAGGATAAGAAGAGGAAAGACGATGATGATAAAAAAAAAAGAACGATGAACAAAATTGTTGTTTTTTTTTCTCCTTCTGTTTTTCTTCTGAGCTAGCGATGACGAGAGAGCTGTATCGTGCGTGTATGAATTTGAACATAATATTAATATAATATACCTACTAATAATATAAATAATAATATTAATGATAATATAAGACGTCTATACTAAGACCGAATACTCTAATGAGAGATGCTTATGCGCTAATAAAGAGCGAGACAGTCGTGACAAGCCCAATTAAACTAACTTATGAGTTGGCACACATATTATTCACACTCAGCAAGGGGGGCTCACACACAAATAGCTACTACTATCTACTATCTACAGAACCTATCTATTCATCATGATTCACGTTTTACCAATATACAATATACTATATATACATATATACCTATACTTACTCCCTCATGCATACACACATACCTACTGTAGATCTATACTGTTTAGTAGACTCGCTAATATATATACCTAAAGTAGCACTTAGTTGGTACTTAGTAGGTACTTTACGAAGTAGTACACATTACAAGCCTGATATTTATTTACAAGCTCAATGGATTAGATGACATGACGTTTGTGTAAAACTCTTTTCATAAAACTTTATTCTTCAAACTTAAGCAAAAGCCAGCGTAGGTACTTACATCGCAAGAACATTTTAGTCATTCATTCACCTAAAACTTATATCTACAAACTAAAAAGAAAAAAAAACTACAACTTATACATCTACTCGTATATATACACATATACAAAACCTACCTTTATTCCTATATACTATACTTAAACAATTTTAGAGTCTTATACCTATATATAATTATCTATATATGATACTAGGCTAGACTATCAAATCAAGACTATATGTAGTCGCTCACCTAATGCCATTCAATACGTACGTACATATATGTAAGAACATATATACTAGTTATTACATTTATTAAAAAAAACCGATACAAAAAAAATATATTATCCTCCCGCATATTCGTATTCGTAAACAACACATGTAAATATTCAACTACATTTAGTAAAAACTGTAAAAATGTACCGCAATCAAAAAAAAAAGAAAGAAAGAAAGATAAAATATTTAACTGAGCATCCATGTTTTCTGTTTTGAAAATATTATTTGACGTCATTAGCATTAGCATCATACTACCACATCCAATAAAATCAATAATAGTATGGAGAGGGACAAACGGTGAAGATTCATGTGACGACAGGGAAAAGTCAAGCAAACCAACCAGAGGGAGAGAAAAAAAAAAGAGAGAGAGAGAGCATAGAGAGAGCATAGAGATGGGATAATTTATAACTGGAAATGAAATAATTTCATGTCAATATAATATGATGTTTTGCTCATTTGATCCTCCTTGGATGGACATGAGCTCATTGGAAGGAACCAGCTGGATAATTCTTTCCACCTAATTCATAACATTCCACAAACCCCTGGATATTCATAAACATTTCGAAATTGTTGAGTGTGAGCAAATCTCCCGTCGTATCATCATAAATTCCTTTGGGTTTCTTGGTTTCTTGGCTCTGAATTTGACTTCCACTGTGTGTCTTCGTGTATGTACTCTTATCTGTCCGTCCGTCCGTCCGTGTGTGGGTAGCCCTTGCGTTCCATGTATTGACGGACTGACTCTCAACCCTAATAAACTGCAGACAGTGCAGTCTGCTACATATACCTATATGTAGCATGTTTTTTTGGGAAAAGGAAATAAGGTGGGGAAGCATTGGATTGGATTGGAGTTGATTTGGATTTGGATACCAGAGAGACAGTCAATGCTAGGAAATGTTAGCCTGGGTCCCGGAGTTGAGTTTTACTGATTTCTTACCTCACTCTAAATTCAATAAGTTATAGTGTAAGTTACAGTGGTGTACGTCATCATGTTGGGAAGGCACTTTGTTTGGTTGTCAGGAGTCTGGGTGACATGGGATGGATGTCGAGTGAAGGAGAAGTGAATTTATGGAAGGTGGCAAGGAAATGCTCGAGAATTAGGTAGCATCTGTTATATACTGTTACTTTACTGCCCTCATGTTCAACATGTACAGTACAGACAGATATATCACACACATGCTTCTTCTGTCGGAGTCGACGTCGGGGTTTCAGCTCTCCCTGTACACACACACAGATCCCACTCAGGAGTCAGACTCAACAACTCCGAGCCAAAAGGCAGATCCAGTACGAAGTGAGCCTATGTATATGTATGGCGTATGAGAGAGTGTGGAGCATGTTTGAACGGAGTGAGTTAAAGTGAGCCAATCTACATGCTTACCTACTTACACTCCCAAGTCCACCGATCCACGATTCACGATCTCGTTCTCGACGTCGACTTGGAATTCGAATTGAAGTTGGACGTGGATGGGGAAGAGGAAAGAACAAGAAATGAGTTTGTGTATTATTTGGTGGAGTGAGTGCTTGATTCTGTGTGTGTGTGTGTGTGTGTGTGTGTGTGTGTGTGGATGTAGTCGATCGTGTTCCTTCTCCTCAGTGTGTAGTAGAGTAATGCACGTTGTGTTCTTTGATCTGTTTCTCTGTATGTACACAAAGACGCAGATAGATTTACAGGGGAGATGAGAAAAGCGAATCTAGAGAAGTGAATAAGAGTTGATCTCCGGTCGGTTAGAGTCAAAATGTCACAATAGAAACGGTTTACTCCATCGATTTTCTCTCTCCTGTCGTCTCTTTCACTTTTTCCTTCCCTCCTTCCTTCTCTCGCAGGTCTCCGCATCCATGTCTGTCTCTGTCTCTCTCTCTCTCTCTCTCTTTGCCAGAACCAGAACCAGAGCCAGCAGACTGCTCACTTTGGAACATGAAGCTTTCAAAGTTGGAAGGAAAAAGGACTGAGGCAGGAGCAGCAACAGCAGGAGTAAAGTCCTATCGTCATCGTCGTGGTGGGGAATAAAGTGAACATTTGAGAATATTGGCGTGGATATAGAGTCAGCAAAAGCGATTTCCATTTACTGTCTTATCCCCACTTCTATAGATAGATACAGTTCATGTCCCATAATGGATATAGAGATATATAGTCCTCACGGCCACGTCCTACATCAGGCTCATAGTAGACTGCCGTCAGAGTAATCCAAGTACTGCTAACGCCAGCTCCAACTCACACAATCTTGGGCTATCTGGAGGTGTATATGTGTGGATTCATGCTGCAATCATATGATGATCATGGACTCATGCTAACCTTCCCATTTTGAAGCGGAGCACTCGCCCGATACTTCTTATGACTCCCCTTACATACCCAATCATATGTACTGCGACGGGGAGGCTTTCTCAAGGAAGAGCATCTCTAGGCATCCGAATCCATGTCCACATTTCGATTCCGTACGACGTTACTGTTGAGCAAATCCATTGGCCCTTTCCACACACTCAGCAGTTTACAGATGATATTATTTTTTGTCGATAGTATCATCCGAAGCCAAACTGTGAAGAAACCCAAGGCAAGGAAACCAAACCGAACTGAATCAAACGGGAACGCAATCCCGGCGCTTTCTTCATGTTCGCATATTACGATCCTTGTTCATTTTATGAATATAGTCTTTTAAGAGATACGGTCAGAAAAGTTAGGCATTCTTTCCGTCATCCATCCCCCCAAGAATCAAACCAAGCACGAGCAAGGCGTCGTCTGGCACATTTACACTAGCATACGTCTATACACTATAGCACCTACAATCTGTAGCTTTTGCTATTACGGAAGAGGATATACAGTGTGACCGAAATTTTGAACGATTTTTGAGGAATATGTATGCTTTTAGCTATAAAGGAGCATATTCGATCATCTTGAATCAGTCTTTTCCACTCATTCTTTTTACACCATCTAAATTTAATACTAAAAAATATCCCTCCCTTGCCTGAGCGCACTTTTGAGAACATTTTAGCCTTTTTTACTTGAACATATGTTCTGTCCCAATATTCCAATAGTACGAGTACAGGGAACATAGGGTTGGAGTTCCTTGATTGTGATTGCATGTAGCGGTACGGAAACGCTCTGTGAATTACACACAACTAAAGTTGTGCGCTGTAGCCCTGCGTGCATATTGTCTGTCGAACAGAATGGATTTATCCACAAGGTTGATCTAGAATAAAAATAAAAGAATTTTTTATGATTATGATTGAGTTCGGCTCCTCATAAAGTAAAGTACTTGGATGTGGTCTTATCAAATGTAATACTTGTTCACAGGCAATCATTCTAAATAAAGGCTTGAGAACTTACAGCGCACGGCGCACATCAGTAGAATTTAAAAGCTCATTTATTAAAATATTGAAAGGTTATAACTGTTAATCATTCACAAGCACTGATATGATACATTTATATAATTTTTTTTTGGTAATATCTACATCATAATTGACCACTACAAGATAAAGTATTTTTTTTTGGGTTCTCTTGCAAATCAAAACTGAAATCAGCCTGAGAATAGTGGAATGGACTGATTTCCATTATTTTTTTTTCTCATGTGTTTTTGTCACCAATTCAATTCAATATTGATTGATAGCTTGATTGAACCCTGAACTATTAGTATCAATAAGTAAGCAGAACAAATAATATTTCACAATTAAACAGGATTTTTGTTTGAATTCATCAAACAGCCGCACGTCCATTATCACGTCTCATATTGTCAGTTTTTCTAATCCTCAAGTGTTGGAAATGTGTTTGTAATAACCTAAATTGATTAGACGGCAATCCAAAGAGTCGTCGTAGAAATGACAAGAGAAAAGTGACAACGACATTATGTATTTTGTAAATTGTACATGGATAGAGTTGCAGGGGATGGACTGATAGAATCTCAAAAAAAAAAAAAAAAGAAAGTAGTATAAGGGATAATTATATGATATGACATGATATGTCATTGGCGGCCTGGTGGTTCATCACAGGAAAATTAATCTAACTAACATTTTTATCTGTTTAAGTTCTCATAGAACATAAATTGATAATGAAATTACATTTGATTTTCAGGAAAAAACAACAACGATTATGCTCTGAATGATGAGATTACATTATTATATTAGCTCTCTGACAACATGTTTTAACTTTATGCAGCTCAGTCAAGTGTGTGAAATAACATGGAAAACTAATCGTTGAACACGCTAATCGATGAATTAATGAAATGTTTGTGAGACACACAAACATATACATACAGTCAAGAGGAAAAACGGTTGTTGGAGCGACAGAGGGGGTGGTGCACTGAGCACTGATAGATCCGAGTATATACACAGGTGGCTACACACACATATATATATATATATTTATATAACGCCACCATCGCATATCTTTCTCCAGTGTCTATATTTATGTAGGGCCGGAGCTGTACGAGGGAGATAGGAGCTTCAGCTGACATCGACTATTCAAGGCAGGTGATAAGTAAAATGTAGTGTACACAGTGAGAGTAATAGAAGTAATAGCATGTACACAAGAGTGTTTGTCGGCTAGGATTGTCACCTGAGAGGAGGATTACTCAATAATGAGTCGATAAGGTGGTTGAAAGAAGACCGCCGTGGAAAAATTGTTTAGTTAAGAGCAAGGATCGATAGCGTGTTGACTTTGTCATTAGCCGCCAACAGACAACAACAGGTGTATATACATATATATATACATATATATATACAGAGGCAGGTCTGTCTCTCTATAATGCGTCTCTGTATCCATTGGACTCGACTGCCATTTACTTCCTCAGATATTATCCGTTTTGGTTGGGGTAGACCTTCAGAGATACTTTTAGGACTGACTGGCTGGCTCCTCGTGTCCATTTCCTATTTAGCTCCATAGCACCAACATACATACTATTACACTCCTTCAGTGCAATCTGCACTCGGCTAATAAATTCTCCAACGCTGACTCTGCACTCCCTACGTTCCGCACTCTCTGTCATGGGATGATTGGGACGGAGTGCGTGTGTGTGTGTGTCTGTGTGCATTTGCAAAAATCATACTTAAAGAAGAGAGAAGAGACAGCGGAGCGGTGGGGAGCCGCTCTGGATCCCCACGACATCACATTCCTCCCGTGACAAATGCTCTTTGCGTGATTTTTTCATCTCCCCCCCCCCCCCCTTCTCTCTCTCTCTCCTCTATCTACTGGCACTGGCTCTGGCTCCTAACGTCAAAGTTCCATAGGTAAGCAGAGACAAGCTCAGGCACGATCATATGATGAGGCTTCATGCTATTCTGCTGTAGTAGAACCTCGAGACTGTATGTACTTGCGTGAGTTTGGTTGGGAGGAGAGAGCAGAGCCTGCCTCATGGAATTCATACGCTACCAATCTGGACATAAATCATTCTTCCTATCTCTTCTCATTTTAACCATGATTCCTCACATTTATCCATTGTTTTACCATTCATGCCTATGCTGATCCCTATCATGAAAGTCTCCCTTATTATTCTTTCATTCTCATAACACTCAACCTATCTATAATCTATTCAACTCAACTCACAGGCATTATTTACTCAACTCTCGTCATCTCACACAGTTCTCTCCTTCCAGATCCTCCTTGGGTATAGGTAGGTATGTATGTATGTATTTATGTATCTCATCCCTCGGTCCTCGCATCCCTATCTATATCCATTTAAGCTACCTCTAAGCCAATGGGCTTATCCACTTGTTTTTTTTATGCATAGCTACCCTCGTGGATACATGACACACAGATCAGATTTTACAGCGTCTTCAAATTTGATTTCTTGACTTGGTTATTTGAAATCTTTGAAGAGTGCTTTACAAGATGGCTTTGGTTTGTGTGTGTACCTACTGTGTAGCTATATGTACAAGGGTAAATATAGGGGCACATGAGAGGTTGCGGAGTGTAGGCCGTCTGTGAGTTTCAATTTATTGAATTTATGTTCTCTTGTATGCCTGTATGGGATGTATATTTGGATGGAGTGGTAGTTACACTGGGAGTTTTGTGTACTGACAACTTACAACAACTGTACAAACAATATACGAGTCAATGCAATTACGATTAGCTAAACAGACAGGATATCATGTATAGATTGTTTGGAACAACTTTGAATTCATCTAAAAGATTTCCCTGGGCTAGATTTCTCTCTCCTCCTGTGCAAGAGATGAGACTAATCAGCAAACTTTATATACCCTTACGTCCACAGGACCACGTGGGCCGGGATTGGATTGGGTACGGAGAGCCACTCATATATGAAACTTTAAACCAGGGATCTGAGCAATTGAAGCAGATCAGTGGAGATTACCTCCGCTTTACCAACCAACCA
Organism: Dicyrtoma fusca; assembly: GCA_034695205.1. Lineage (NCBI taxonomy): Eukaryota > Metazoa > Arthropoda > Collembola > Symphypleona > Dicyrtomidae > Dicyrtoma > Dicyrtoma fusca. Next base: position 49,485 of record JAQFZC010000034.1, read on the forward strand.
AGCCAACAAACAAACAACCAACCAACCAGTCAAGATTTCATCTGCTCATTGGGTCTTCTGTCCATTCTCAACCTTACGTGATCCCTCGTCCGTCCGTCCGTCCGTCCGTCACCTCCACGCTCCTTCAATATCAATCGAATGGAGCAATTAACAGTATTATTATTGTTGGGATTATATTACCACTATTCTCTCTCCTCCTTGCTCATCTCCGTGTCGACTTTCATGTCTCTGCTAATATGCCTATCAGGAGTGCGTAGCACCGTTTGAATGAAACTCTCCTCACGTGTGGCCAAGGACTTGAACGATATTCCTTCTTGACTGCGAGGTGTTTGAATGAGTACTTGTCCTATTACGATATCTAATCGGGAGTTGGACGGCTTCCACTCCTACAGGAACAAGATGATATAAGAATGTGCGTTTGCTGAGATAATAATGTACTTACCTACATCTATGTTGTTGCAAAATTTGAGAGAGAGAGAGAGAGGGAAAGAAAAAAAAAGTATGTATTAATCAAAGTTAGGGATAAAAGTTGAACTGATGAGTTGAAGGAAAATTACAAGGGAGCGGTGGGAAGGGAGTTAGTTGGAGTTGGAGACAATGTGAAGAGACTTGGGAATATCATTTGTTGTTATTAGAAAAGACAAGGAGACGGAGAATGGAACTTTCATGATTATGATTATGCAAGGTGGAGTTCAGCTCAAGAGTTGGTTGTACCTTTCAGTGTGGTTAAATGTGGAGCTAGATATAACAGGAAGAGTGGAAAAGTTGAGTCAGTACACAGTTTGTCCACCTCGCTCTGTGATGATGGTTGAGAGAGGGAAGCCGTCGGGAAGGCGATAGTTAAGTAGATGAAGGAAGCTCAAAGCCGAGCTTTTTGGTTTGGAATTGGACGGAATTTACATGCGGAAGAGATGAGATGAGATGAGTTTCGAGCTGCCAGGATGGAGTGCATAGTCAAAAAGAGAAAAAGAAACCTCTTGCTTGTGGATACACAGGCCTTTGAGGACACCTATACACTCAGGAGCGACACAGACGCCACTCTGGCTTTTGGGCCGAGCCAGTGACTGTGACTAGGACGGGTAGTGTGTGGTGTGGACGGGTGTTGAAAGTTCAGGTTAAAATTAGTTTAACTGTGGAGTGACACGCATAGTTGACACTCCTTGTGATGAAACAGTCTCTTTTAAATTCATCCAAATTGTTTGAAAGTCTCATTAGGTAGAGTTGGCCATTTGCTCTGACGTGCCAGACATTTATCAAAGTCTCTCCATTTGTCTTCCCCTCCTGACATACCCGGGATTAGAAGGTATCCCAGTCGCGGTCTACCGTACCAACAGAGCCAACACAAACTCCCAAACTTATTCCACAAGTCCGCATCAACATGTACCTACCACCAGCCAGTCTGTCCTTTCCACGTACATCTACTCATACGAACATGGCAGGGCAGATACCCCCTTATAGGTACTTAATTTCCTATTTCTGTCTCTCTTTGCAGGCTACAACTTGTCCCGTATTACTCCTTACATAAGGAAGGATCTTGAGCCCCGGTTATACCCTCCTACAAATCTGCAACCCTGCATACTGGCCAGTACCAGTACTCACTCTGGATTCCCCTTACCAGTCCGATAGGTATATGACACTCATGTAATTTTAATGTTGCCTAGCCCTTCGACCTGGACCCGGACCAGAAAACATCATCGTATCATCTATGCACTTTACATTGGGATGTGAAAGAGAGTCTGCTGTCTGTATGTAAATGGCTCGCCTTCAGATGAGCCGAGGCAGGAACTACAGAAGTGAGAGAGATGGTTTTCCCTCCGCTTTGCATCTCCTTTGGTCACATCAAGGTTTACCCCAAACAACTTTCTGGTCATCCTGTGATTTATAACCTTGTTCTAATCCTGTGGACAGGGACGGGGCAGGCCCTATTCGCAAATCATTGCGATAAATTGTGTTCTCCGAACCAAAATTACCCGTCTTATTCACCATCAGGATTACCATCATTGCCATCCATTACCATTTCCACTCACCGTTCTTCCCTGTCCAAATGCACAGTTAACATGAAAACAGTGGATCTTTTCCAATCTTTTAAACCCTTAACGTTTTCATGATTCCTTCCAATGGTTATATCAGGAATGATGACTTGAGCTTTCATGGCCCGACCGAAGAAAACTTTACTGAATTTGATTGCATTTTTTTTATTCAAACATCTCATGTAGGTACATCTCTACCTTTTCTGTTTCTCCTGGTGTAAATAATGACCAAACATACTTTATCTGCTTGAATGGTTGTGGTACAAATTCTTATTTTTTATTACTATTAGTATTATTTTAAAGAAACGGGGATTTATATGTGAGGGGATACCAGAGAGGGAAAGAAAATCAAAGTTGCCATTGCCACATAAGTGACTGGATTTTGGCAAGCTTGAATTTATGTGGACACCTGAGAATATGCGGACATGCATTAAAAGATTGGAACAAGATTTTTTAGAGCACTAAATGGTTGAAAGGAAAATGAAGGCAGTGCCGATTGATGCGTTGACTGGTTCTTAAATCTTTAAGTTTGCTACTGGAAAATGTTTTGAAAATTTCTTGGCTCTTCCCTTGGCAAGTCTATGAAATGGTTTAGGGGTTAAAAATAAATGTATTTTCAATGTAGCTTTGACATTTGTGGCAAAACAGGTGTAAAATTAGTCACTCACATGTGTTGAAACTCGTAAAAATCTTTCTGACTCTTTCTCTCGTATACACAAGAACATAAATGATGCAGTATCTTTCCATTTCAACCGTACTACACACTACCATATGCTCTCCTGCTTCTCTCACTCACTCACTCTTTTAGACGTCTAAATAAAATTTATCTTTTATAAACTATCTCTCTCTCGCTCGCTCTTCCCTTCGCCAACCGGGTACAAGTTTCGCGAGAAGTACTAGTGTCTAGTATCTGCTGATGATAGTGCTGGGGAAAACGATAGACTGCTTCGTGAGTTGAAGTTAATTATATGGGAAATGATGTAAAAGTTTAGTTTTTGAAGGATGTATAGCATGTGAAATTACAGATTGGTGCAAAGAACATTACACAGTTACACGAGTTGACATTGAACTGTGGGCTGATCCTTTTTTTCCCCACACTCTCCATACATACATCACACATATGGGACTTGAACGACTACATGCAGAGACTCACGGATGTACAGTCACATTGACAAAATGAAGGTGTCTTGTAGATTTACAGAAAGTCCGTTGAGTATACGATCCATGCCCTGCCATCCCATAACAACCTACACCATGATACTGTCACCAAAAACATGTTACATTCATGTGGATACAGATTGAGTCCTTAATGCTACTTTATGATTCTGTTGAGAAGTTATGCTCTGCCAATATGTAACTTCATGAGGGAAAAATATCCGTCACATAGCTCAGTACTACACAAATATGTCGACTATTCCACGAATGATGCCAAGCTAAGAGAGAGAAGTAGACGACAGACTCCGTAGGAATCATACGAAAGGAAAGTATATAGGTCCATGCAACATGGAGAGTACATAGAGCAAAAATCCAACAAGTGACGAAGGCAAGAAGCAGTAGCTGAGATTCAGAGAGAGAGAGAGAGGGCGGAGGAAAAAATGGGAAGGAAAGGAAGACTTGTTATTGATAATATTATTATTACTACAGGAGCTATATAATTTGGCTCCGACATGTAAAAATAAAGAGAGCGACAAGAAAACGTTTCCTCACATTTTGTCTGTAGCATATAAAAATTAAATGGGTTTTAGCTCTGCTTTTTGTGGATGTAAAGTCAAGCCGGAGGAGATTGGTGGGCTCTTGAAGAAGGAGACCCTTGAAGACGAGAAAAGTTGCTTCTGTGCATATGGAGATTGTGTACTAAATGTACTTGCATGTGCGAGGTGCAGTTAGTTATCAGTTTGAGAGTGGAGTCGAGGTGAATGAGTGAGTGACCTGTGCCTGGGTTTAAATAGACTTTATTCCCTATGCCAAGAGCATCAAGCATCAACTCCTCGCTTACGCTAATCTGAGCACTAATAGAATACCTACATAATATAGTAGTTGTTCGTACTAAACAACTATGAGATGATAATAATACGGCTATTGTGTCGTATTGTTTTCCCGTCCTGCTCACGCTCCATTACGGCACAAGGAAGGAGAGGATACTTGAGACTTGAGTGTACGGATGACTATGATGATCCGACTAGGAGAAGGCGACTGACTGAGTGAACCTATCTGCATCCGCACTAAATTCTGCTCCCAACCACCATCCTCCAAAAGGGCTTCTCCTTCCGAACTTGACTGTCTTAATATTGGCTATAATGTACTGTACTGGCGTTTGCAAAGGCTCCTAAGGGGAGGTAATAGCTGACAGCTGTAGTGTTCATTAGGAGAAATGTAATGAGGTGGCAGGAGTGGATTGTTTCATGTAGCCTTAAGGTAATTAGCATACAAAGGCAGGGGAGGGGTCCCACCAAGTCCGATCCCTATCAAGTCTCCTGGTCGCCGTCTCGTCGGTCGCACGACGACCACAAACACAAAAAAATACTCAAATGACCCCAACACATGTCAACTCAAGGACTCACTATAACACTTAAGGCACTAACTCAAGACTCTCCCACTCCTCACTCCGACCCACTCCAGTCAAGTCAAGCCTAACAGGGCTCCATCCATCCCATCATCCATCTAGCCTTTAGTTTTAGTTTTAGTTTTTAGCTTTCCTTTTAGCTCGTACCCACAAACAAACAACAGTTACAGAGTCTCTGTCCTCCAGCATTAGCCCAGTCAAGTCTTCAGGCCCTACATAATCTCTGTCTCGAACGTAACGTATCCACTTACCTACCTACCGAGTACCTTCCCTTGGGTATGTATGGCCACCACGGTCACGGCGGGCCTTCCTATAGACTGTAGACGGTGCGGTGGGCTGAAGAGTCTGTAGACTTGGTGTGTAGTAAAACTAAATAGTTATCTTAGACAATCCCACTGACTCCTTGCCGATACCCTGTTATTGTTTACGACAAAATATTATTATAAATACTAATACTGCCATAAACTCAATTCTATTACTCCTCAGTATTACATTCCTCCGTGAAATCAGACAAATGGACGGACAAACGAATACCGTTTAACTTTTTATGCTGTCATAGACGCGCGTCATAATTTACTCATATCGTGCCCAGGCACTCTGTGATTCTTCTCTGTGGCCGTGTAGGGATAGGGATAGGGATTTATACCCTGTCTTAACATCTCGTCTTGCTTAGTCAAGTTGTTCGTTAACGGACTTAAATTCTATGAGGAGTCTACGGGACGCGTGGAAGTCCTATCCGTGATCTGAAAGTGACCATTCCTACATACTTTGACGTCTCTCACAGTCGATCCAAAGAGCCACTTCCACTTGAAGCCTATTGGAAGATTAGTTTCTCACTCGATGACACGCTACATTACATATCATATGGTTTGTTCCCTTTATTTTTTTTTATATTCGGCCCATCCAAATCCAATACACTCTCAGAAACTAAACGCATCCATATTTATGGATCCAATCCCTTTACGCGGTGCATTTTACAATTTTTTGCTCCAAGAAATAAACCTTACAAAGTTACAAGCTTTTCTGATTGCACTGAGCTACAGTCAAAATTAGGGGCTACTAATACATGTAATGTAATAGACTTTGCATGAAAGCTCAAACAATGTATAGGCAGTCAAATTAGTTCTAAATATCATTGAAAATACGCTCTGAACGCGTTAAAAACGCATCGGAAACACATCATTCGCGCATTGGAAACACTTCCAATGTGTTCATGTCGCGGTCTCAACCTGGCAGAACTCATTTTCAATGAACGTTTGGTACAGTGTACACTCTCAAATGATCAAACTCCTTTCTTTCAAGTCTTTTTTTGCACGAGCACACATTTTTAAAAACCTGCGAAAAAATGCTATCAAGTTCTTAGGATTTATCTTTAATCTTTAACTCCCTGCTACACCGAGCCATATACATATATCCATACAGTCCTATTTCTTCAATTACTGCAATGTCGTATACATGGTAGTTCTGAAGGCAAGGCTATTTATAGGGAAAACCTCATTCATTAACACCCATGTAATGGTGTAGATTAGACTAATCGTCATCGTCAGGAGAGTACAAAGTGAGTGAGGGAACACGAAGATTCGCACCTGTGAGACTTTTTACGAATGACTTGAACGTCGATTAAAAAAATACAAGTGAAACTTCCGTCGCCCATATCTCTCAGATTGTGGCTCTGGCTACGCAGCCAGTCGTGTGGATTCGCATAAATTCATTCCACGTAATGAAATCATGTTGCACACTTGACTTGGCTACCCATATAGATTTTAACTTTTCCCCACGTAATAAGTACCTATACAACAAACTTGACACTGGTACTGGTGGTACTGGAGAGTATATATATAATATGACTTCAAACGTGTGTGGGTAGGTCTGTCTATAAGTTAAGAGTTAAGTCAGTCACTACATATTATACATATATGCGTACGTACGACGAGAGGTGCTGAATGGAGAAGAAGAAAAAAAATTCCTCAAATATCTTGAGCACTGTATGACTGTGTATACATAAAAGTATCTTCGTAGGTAAGTACTTTTGGATTTGGTCTGAGGAGGTGCGTAGGTAGGTGTGCAGATATAATATCTATCTTCTAGTATGTACTTTGAGGCGAGTTACGCGGAGCATGTCACATGACATGTGTAATAACATCAGCTATAAAGTTTTATATGCAAGTGTGCATGAAATGTAAATCCCTTGAGAATAAAATATATTTGCTACACATTCCCATTACATTCGACATTTTTATCCTGTGTGAATCTCTTTGTCTGATTCTGATTATTCAACTTCCATCCTCAAAATGTATTCATTTGGATTTTTATCACCTAAACCGCCTTGGAGCTCAAGCTGTTTGAGCACTTCAGCCCTACATGTAGGTACATACACTACCGTCCGTCGTGTCTGTATACATATAGCTATAGCTATACTATATAGGTAGCTACACCACCACTATAGCCGGGGCCGGGGCAGCTGCATCATAATATTATTATGGTTTTTACCTAGGTAACTTGATTTCATATTATTATTATTATTATTGTTACACTATAACCACTACCAGGCTCACTACCACTACTGGAGTCGGAGTCTCTATGTGTATGTATACAGGCACTATAAAGCTCTGCACACTCAAAATGTTCTTGGTACGATTCCTTTCTACGTGTGTTAACTGTTACACATGTACAAGAAAGTACATTTGAGATAATATGATGAGACGTGATGCGATACGATGTGATGCGATAAAAACTATGCACTCTACTGTTGGGGGGTACATATCTATAGGCCCTGGCTGTCTAATGTCTGTCTGCAGACTGCAGACTGTATCAAATACAGAGCAGTTCAAAGGTATTACGCGGACAGGACTTGAATTTTATTTGGTTTTGACTTTTGTTTTGGATTTGGATTAGGATTTAGAAGGAAGGAAAGAATAAAGAAAGAGAAGGGTAGAGTGAGTGCGAGAGAGAGAGACAGAGATAAAAAAAACAGAATGACTGAACGAGTTTACAATTTCATTTCAATGATATGGAGGATGCTTGTAGAAAAACCAGTGTCAAACATTACGACTAGTCATTAATGACTGGTAGAATGAAAGTTTTCAATTAAAGATACCATGTCATGTCATACAGTACATTATTTAAATTTATATATTTGTCATGTTTTTATTACTACATTTCCACAGTCAACAGTGCAGGGCTCATCGTGATGCTCTCGTTATACATAATATTATTATATGTGGATGGGTAGACATGGGTATCTCTGCTCTGTAGTGGTAGCTCACTCTGTCATTTACAATCTAAATTTTTTTTATTATAGAAATACTATGATTTAAATTCACAGCCTTAAAGTGTACTCCATGTTCAACTTGTTTTCCTGCTTGTTATGCTCCCTATCATCCATTATAACAATGATAATAGTAGTAGTAGTACACGTATCAGTGCTAAACCCTATCAAAACTTGGGATATTATGTAAAGATGTAAACTATTCTCATTTTTTTTAAAACCTCTCTAATGATTTCATTTATTACTTGCTCTATTATTACTAGAGATTATATTTATCTACACACAGATATAGATACTCCTCACCATCCCAATACAAACTACTGTATAGTACCAAACAGATTTTACATATGTTTTGATCCTAGATTTACTTTATCCCTGTGTTGGTGTACATACACCAACAGCGTACCGTAAATTTCCCATTAGTTTCCACAGAAAGGGAATTACAATGTAAGGACACATTTTGATTGACGGGGATTAATCGAACATTTAAGGTATGAGCATCCTACGCATTTTTTAAAACTGATTTTAAGTGCATTTTTAAAAGGCTTTTATTTGCATACACCTTGTCATTCGTAAGCTTACGTCATTTATTCCTTCATTGTTGCTCCTTTATTAGAGGCTCATGCTCAATTAGTTGCCCACGTTTTTAATTTTTGTGTTCTAATACCCCTGGGCCAACAAGGGCACCTACACATTGTGCTTATGCTGCCAGATACATATGTACATATGTACGTCTGCGTGTTTACACTTGTGTACGCAGGAAATATAAATTGCAGACAGAGATATTAATGCTTGACTTCCGTATCCCATTGTTGGCTATGCATGTATGTATATGTATGTGTGGAGATAATCCTAATAATTATCCCAAAATAAGTGTTGTTCTCTCCATCTGCTTATCATACAGATCCCTAATTGTATTGTATTCCTTTGCAAATATTTATATGTAGTTATAGCCAAAAATAATAACCATCACCATAACACTAATGCAGACATCTGTATCTCCCAAATCGTAGAAATTTTTTGGTTGCCGGCAATTTTATTTGGAATTCATGGACGGTAAGAAGTACATAAGTAAGAAGAAGAGCTCAAGATGCACGATGTAATGTATAATCTTACACTTTGTAGTACTACTTATGTACATTGTACATATATGTATAGTATTGTATAGGTAGTATGGAAGTTGGCTGACTTGCCTTGCCTTGTCTTCTTGTCTCATGATTTTGCCTTGCCGTGTCTTAGTTTGGCAGTATGCTGGGTAATTTTCTCAGTATAATTTCATTGAGGATGGAGTTGAAATGTTTGAAGGGTGAGTGAGGTCCGTGAAAGAGGAAAAGTCAAAATAGAAGGAGGAACTATGTGGTTACGATGGGATAGAGTCGTAGAGTGGTGGAGTGGAAGGAATAGCGTTAGGAGGCTGGGATGATGCGGACGAGATGGAGAATATAATATAAAGCGTGAGCGGGATGAAGTTTGGAGAAGTGACTGGGTGAGTGAAGGATAGGAGAGACGTTATACATATTTGGAAGCCCATCGGGATGTGAGGGAAGCCAAACGACAGTCACTTGTTGACAAACATGTTGCACTCCCTACTCCCTTCATTAACTACACATTATCATTAGCCCTTCATGAACCCATTTATTTGCACTTACTCCTGAGTTTCCCTAATCCTTTACGTCTCTCTGACTTTTGTCTATCTTTAACATTCTTGTCTATCTTGGTGTGACGGTTTCGTTATTTCAGTGGAAATTTCAACACCATCAAGCCCATAGGTTTCTACAGATACTCTCTACTATAGACGTAAGCTTCTTTTGGGGAATACGTGAGCACATAAGCTACATACATAGCGTCGGTGAAGAAGAACTGTGGCATTTAAGTCCTAGTCCATGCTTAAAAGCAAGTCCAGCCTCCACCTAATCTCAAGGTGGTAGAAGTCCCAGCAATCAGCTTTTTACTTATGTTTATAAAAGGTGTAAATACCACTTGTACTCATTTTTTAAACGTTATACATAGCGCTTGAAAAGTGTTTAAAAAGTGTGAATATTAGTTGTACTCTTTTTGAAAAGGGCAAATAGCAGTTTTACTATTTTTGGAAAAGGGTAAATAGCAGTTTTACTATTTTTTAAAAGAGTAAATAGCAGTTTTACTATTTTTTAAAAGAGTAAATAGCAGTTTTACTATTTTTGAAAAAGGGTAAATAGCAGTTTTACTATTTTTTAAAAGAGTAAATAGCAGTTTTACTATTTTTGAAAAGGGTAAATAGCAGTTTTATTATTTTTGAAAAGGGTAAATGTATATGCAACAGTTTTACGAGTTTCGGAACAGTGCTTTTTTAAGTTTGACACTGTTTTAAAAGTGAAAAACTGGAATGTACACTTTTCATGGGTAAAGGTAAAAAGTTGATTGCTTGAATTTACGTCCAAACGACATTAAGAGATCGCTGGACTTGCGTCACACCGCTTTTAAGGGAGAACTGAACTTAATTCATGATGCTTCTTCACCGATGATATATAATTGAGTCCGCCAATGAAGTTAGATTTTGATGACTGACTAGTGAGCCTTGTATCTCTTCTCCTTGTGGTTGGATATGTCTTACTCTAGGACTCGAGGTATTTATTTTATGGTCTCTGTCTCTCTGAATGAAAAATCTCCTGGTTGACTCGGAACAAACCCGAACAGTGTATTGTTATTATAATTATCATATTATCTCTCTGTTCCGTCTCCAGTACGTGTATAGATGTTTTTTTTAGCTATGGGGGTTGTTAATGGTGGGTTGTGTTAGTTCTTACACCAAATAGAAAATATATTATGTAAATGTAGACAGAAAACAATAGATTTTGACTGTTATCTAGTAAGTTGTGAGTAGTAAAATTAAGGTGGATCGGTCTTTCTCTCCAGACAGCTCAGATACACCTCCTGTATTGAAAACCTTAAGGCTTCCTAGCCCCAATGATCTACACTGAGAACGACCAAGGAAGGAAGGAAAAGGGCTCTTGGCTTTTATATACAAAACTTGACAGATTTTCTTCCTTGATGAGCGCGAGCGGCAACTGACTGACTGACTGACTGACGGACGGACGGACGGACTTGACTCATCGGGTCCGCACCAGTCGTAAAAGAGTGTAGAGTAGAGGCAAGAGGCAACATTAACATTTTCTCCACTTTTTTTCACTCCTTTTTCCTTTTTCGAACTCAAACCTCAAAGGAAGAGCCAAGTCAAGACAAAAAGAAAGAAAAGTAAAACAAAAAACAAAATAAGGAAACTAAGTTGGAATGATCATCTAATTTTGTATGCAGAGCATGAGGGCTCAACTTTGGTGCAGTCCATCCATCCATCCATCCATCCTGTGTGTGTGTGTTTTCGTGATGATATGATGTGTGATGTTCTGTGACGCTGTAGGATTTTTAAGCCTTTCCGTCTTTAAAATTACCCAACTATATTTTATGTTAAGGCATTGATGACGATCACACATGATTACCTGTATGGTTAATGATAATAAAATGGAAATGGGAACTCGAGAGCAAGTCTAACTCTTTCTTGGGTTGTTGTTGGTCTTTTGCTGGCCGGCTGGCTGGCTGGCTGGCTGGCTGGCTGGCTGGCTAGCTGGTTGGTTTAATGTTTGGTGTTTCTGTCTTGTCTTGTCCTGTTCTGTTGTTCTGTCCAAACTCTATCATTGATCCTCATACCCCTGTTTTTGTCGTTCTTGTTGTTCTTATTGTAAGTCCTGTCCTGCTACACTCATTCTTGTACAGACCACTTAGTTACCATCTGAATTTTTATGTGTATCTGTTCTACCAGTGTAGTGAGTGATTGTAAAACTAAAACAAGGATCGTGTCGTGTCGTCCTGGGTCTATGAGTAAAATGTACCAGTTAGCAGGGCTCTCTCAGTGATTGGGAGATGTAGATGTACCTACATACATACTCTGATCTGGCAAGATACATATGTAGCCTGAACACTGTGGGATGGAAGCGAGAGTAAAATCGTAAAAGTCCAAAGTTAAGCACTAAATGTGAGACAATTTCTAATCTAATAGGACATTGTATTGTTGTTCTTGCGCTGTTGTTCTTGTTAGTTGTTGCGTGGTTTTTGGGGTGAGAGGGAGGGAGGAACGGAGCTCGGAGGAGAGGATATTATTATTAAGGGACTCAAGACTGAATGTGAGCGTTCGTATCTATTTTAAAATTAAGAGAATCCAAGATTTATAGTGGAGGTTAATATTTATGTAAAACCATTCATTATACATAGTACAAGGGATTGTTTTTGATTGTGTCATTTGAATTCGAATCGGAAAAGGCAGAGTCAAACATTGAACATTGGGGTAGTGCATAGCCATAATATAATATAAGGTAAGAGTCAAGAGCCACACTCCTGACTCCACTATAGTAAGTGATCTGTCCACTATACGCAGTTACTTCTTCGTCTCTGTCCATATCCATATCCATATCCATATTGTTTTTGGGAGACTGGGAAGCTGTGTGAGTGTGAGCTAGCCTCTGCTCTGATCGTAAATCCATGGCAAGATTCAATAGGACAAAATACATGGGGAAATGTGTACTTTGTACTTTGTCGTTTTCTGGATGCTAAAACAAGAGAGAGAGAGAGAGAGAGAGACTTGGGCTTGAGTTTTGGATTTGGACGGATATTTTGGTGTGCTGTGCTCTTGGTCTGCCTCTGAAACTTCTCTGTATTTGTACTGTTGCTATTCCTGGGCACACGGAGTAAAATGTAGACCACACCCATGGAGTCGGACACTCATTAGTCTTCTAGATTGAGACACTGATACTTCAGGGACACTTTAATGGCCAAACCTTGTTCCTCTCCCTATGTACTTTTCATCTGTCTCCATTCGAGTCTCCAGTCACCGGTCCTCCAGTCTTCCTACGGCATATATGTACATGCACTGTACGTAGGCAGACTATGACCAAGTACGTCCGTCCGTAGACAGAGAATAAGGTCTTTCCCGAGAGTGTCTACAGCCTAGGTATGTAGGTACGTCTACATGCACACGGCTCGACTAGGCTTCACTTTTCACTGCAATCCAATGCTTGAGAGAGTCATGTAACTTGGTTTGTATTTTGTCTCTCCTGGCTTACTGTATATAGCAGCTTCGGCTCTCCAATCCTTCCTCCGTCAATTCTCACATCAGTTCTAAGTCACAGTCACACAATCCAAATCTGTAGGTTAGTTGTACATATGTAATGTGAGCTATCTAGCAAGTTCATGTTCCTGGCCCTACTAAATGTAGGTATGCATCTCTATAGGGATGAGGGCAGCAACTTCTAGTGTATGCGGATATCTGTCTGTCCTCCTTCCTAGTTTGTTTAACACTCAACTCTCGAATTTATTATTGATGTGCATACAGAGTCGTCGTCCAGCGTATGCATGGTCATGTTCAACTTGTCACTACTAATATATGACTCTGACTGAAAGGCCAGTATGTACGTTGCATTGCATTTCGTGCTCTGGGCCCAGCTCCGTCCGGAGACACTTTGGATCTCAGACGACGGATCCTCAGACCTGATCGAAAGTGTCCAGAGAGTGAATGAGAAAGGGAGAGAGAGAGAGAGAGAGAGAGAGAAAAAAAAGGAAAAGGAGAAATGCTTCAACATCCATTTACTCGGTTGACATCTCCAAACTAATCAGAGTCCAATCAAAAATTTTCTTGCTGTAATTCTTCCTCTAAATGGCAGTCAGTCGTCATTGTCGTCTTTTTTTTCTTCTGCCTCTCTCTCTCTCCTCTTCTTCTGGCTCTCTGGGTCCTGTCTGTAAACTTGTTCGTCCGTTGTTCTCGATACCATGTAAAAATATAAAAATACAGTATAAAAACAAATACTAATAGATACTGTTTGAACGTGTGGTGCGGGTTGAAAAAGTTTGGTCTCTGCTAGACACATATTTTTAGTTGGCTCTGTAGTTCATACGCTTCACTGTTCTCGGTGTCCTTCCTATGTATATATATAGATATACCTAGGTATATCCCTATACCTAGACTCACCTCACTTCAACTATCCAATTACTCAATGTTGGCCCTCTCTCTCTGGTCTTCTCAAGTGTTTACAAATATACTGTTGAGAGTCTTCCTCGTTTTCGTTTCGTTTCGTCTCGTTTCGCTCATCGATAGTAATAGCAATTACATTACAAGTAATAATAGGGAAAAACAGATAGTGAGGCATAGTTACTGGAGGAAAGGGTCCCGGATCCAACAAAGACAAAACATTAGATAGACCTCGTATTAATGTACAAGGACAGGGTTTTAGTCCTCTAATGCTGACATGCCATTACTACTCCGTTCCTCAAGTTAAGAACTAACTCCTCCAGATGAATGATAGACTCCAATGTTATTCCTAGCCGTCTTCTCTCTCTGTCTGTACTCCGTAAGGATGTAGATTGGAACGCCCGGTCGGTCTCCTTTTTATTACAGTGCAAACTTCTACAGAAAACGGAGGAAAATGGCTACATGACCCGAATGGGGTGTAGTGATAAATGCCGGGACTTCCCTACCTCCGAAAATACTTACCTATGACCGTGCAATGCAGTTAGGACTGAAGAGAGAACAAGTGCAGTGCTGTGGAAAGTGGGAAGGGTGTTATAGAGATTTACCCGGAGAGAAGGATCTCACATGCAGGGCCATATAGGTGGGTAAAACAAACTACATATAGGGACAAGGAAGCAATTATACTCCCCGAGGGAACTTTCGTATAACCCTTTAATTAAATAGGGGAGCCCATTCGTCGACAAACTTATAATAATAATCGTATCTTAGTCGTGCTCAGTGAACGACAAAATAACTCTGTAATGGCTAACTGCTTTATTTGTGTGTGTGTGTGTGTGTGTGTGTGTGTGCTAAGCACTTACCTTGTCAATAGTTAGCTATGCATACGTACAGAGAGCGAGAGACACTTAAGCCTTTTAGATATCGTTAGTACATTATAGAATTTATGACATTTTCTTATATTTTATTCATTTCTAGTACCGCACACACAATCCGGGGATTTAGTGGAGAGAGAGTGCTTTGCTGGAAGCAGTGCAGTGTCAACCAATTGCCGTGTAGCATATTGTTAGCTATTAAATGGGCTGACTACTACGTAGGTTCGTACACACTCTGTCCTCACAGAGCCCAGTAATGTTCCATGTAAAATGTATCATGTGATTATAGGCCTGCCATGAAGTATGAGAAGGTAAAATTACACCCGGCCTGCATGACAAGTGTACTGATATAAGAAATCGAGATAATCACATGAATTAAGACACTGCCTCTGTGTCCTTTCCTCGCTCGGATAAACAAAACGTGACAATTAAAGGCTTAATGGAAACAAGACTCACAATAATAACTACCTCACATGTTCCCATGTTCCGGGAGGGTGAATTAAGAAAATTCACTCACTAGACGAGTCGTCTTCTTCCCCGGTGTAGGTCTCTCCCGTCGCACTCCGGCTCAGTACGGAGCGGAGCTCCGAATTTAAATAGTAATAAGTGCAGTCAACAGTTTTTGACATGGGAGCTGAAATCGTTACCATTCCCAAATACAAAGTACAGAGTACAGACACACAGACACATGTAAGGGAGCGTAATATGCATTTATTTCATGCTTTGTACACGAATACATCCATTTACCTAATCGACTTTTTTTTCCGGACGGAATCCAAGATGCTTCTCTTATTATTTTGAGTGGATTGTGAACTAACTTGCTTATGTGTAATTTACAGCCATCATGCCTATCAGTGGCTCTTTCGGTGGGTCGGTAAGACTGCTACATGCAATAACGAAAATAAAGAGAAGAAAGCCCACCGAATACATAGAGTGTGTAGTATCAACTATCCAGCTATCATCTCGTCATTGCTTTTCACTAGTATTCCAGCTATCTCTCTGAAACTGAGGGACAAGGACGGTAACCTGCCGGAACTTCTTTGGTGTCTATTTACTTATGCGCTAGTCGGGTGGTCTCTTTTTATATCTCTCTCACCTCTCGCCCGCTTATCTGATTCGAAAGCACTTATTATTGTAATTGGATATATGTTTTCCATAAAAATTTTCCGTCTAATTTTTACATTTGATTCTTGTGTACACACAAACACACACACACTGATATATTGAATTATAATTTTATCCTATTACCGTCACGCAGTCCCTTGGAGTCAGGGAGAGAGAGAGAGAGCGAAAAAAACTGTTGAATAGGAGTTACAATTATTTGGCTTATCTTGTGTGTTGTCTCATTGTCGAATTGCCGTCATTACGACACGTAATCGGAACATTCACTGTACAGGAGCAACTCATCAATAATCATATAGCGGCTGCCACTAAAATAATTTAATTAAAACCTTAATTTGATCTTTGAGGTTTTTCTAGATTCCAAGAAGATTATCATAATTTTAATTGCTACCATTATGCTCTGTGTGTTTGTGTTTCTGTTTGGAGCCCCACAGGAGCTACTACTACTACCCATGGTATGGTAATATAAATGCTACACAGGGCATTTTATTATTCAACTCCCTTTTCCCTGTTAGTGGAATCTGGTTCTTGTTCTATTTGACAGTTTGTTTCAAAACTTTTGATAAAATGAAAGAGTTACAAGTAATAATTATGACATGATCCATACATGCCCAACTCATGTTCTTGTATTTTGATATGTCAATAAAAATATTTTGCAAAAAAAAGCAAAGCATTATATACCTTGGCATTTGATATTTGCATTGAATCCTGTTGGGAAAGGGCTCCCTTTCTACGCACGAAATCCATGTAAGCTGTAGATTGTAGACAGTTGAGCTGAATATGAAGAAAACATCTCTCTCTCTCTCTTTCAATGCAGATATTTTTTCATACTTAATTAAATTATCAAGGAGACAGTTTTGAGATACTTGAAAGCAACAAATGTCAAGATTTTCACTAATCATCTTCCCTTTTGTTGTTAAAACATGAGAAACAGGCAGCTATTGTACGTGCGCAAACATTTTTATAACGTTTCTTCAAGTTACGGAGGAGAAGGAGAAGAAGAAGGAGAAGAAGAAGGAAAAAAATCCTATAAAAAAAATCAAAGAACCATGTTTCTGTCTCATTTCTATCGTTAAAAAAATGGTTTTCGCTCGTCCACCGTGTATAATGAAATGAAATGAAAGGAAAGAAATGGTGGCTTCGACAATGTCTGTAATGTTTGAGCGTGAGTTGATTCTATATGTAAGATTTTCGTTGGTGCTAATCGTGTTCATAACACCCGTGACGGTCGACAACGGTAACCAGTTTATGTTAATGACAACGTGCTTGAGGTGCCAATGTTCATGTTTCGTCTAGTTTCCAATTTCAATATATTTGTACACTCAGCGAGTAACACTTGGTTTACCACAGTATAACTCTGTTTTTTTCTTCTTCTTTACACAATTTATTAACTTGTCGATTGACTTTTGGAAGATTATATAGCTCTTCCTTCCCTGTCCCTCAGTCTCCTTACGTCTTATTTTATTATTTCTTTTTTGTGTTTGCAAATTATAGATTATAATATATTGTATGATGGTCATGGTGATGATGATGATGATGATGGTGATGTTCAAGTAATTTAGCTAGGATCACGGAGAGTCTCCCAATAATTCCAGCTAGAGCCTCTTAATTGGCTTCTTTCCTTTCTTTCTTTCTGTTTTCTTTCCTTCCTTCGTTTCTGTAGTGTTTGTGTACATATATACATCTACCCTCATTTTTATACGTGTCAATCATAATCATCCTTGTATTTACATTTCTGCGTAAATTGTGTGGATTTTGAGAGGAATGTACTAGAAATGAAGGGGAAAACCTTTAATGTTTCCAACCATTAATTTTAAAAACATGTACACTCATGCATATAATCTGAAATGTGGAAATTTTCGGTTCTTGTTTTTGTTTTATTATTAAGATGTAATCAGAATCACTGCACTGCACTGCTCTGCACTGCCTGTACAGAAAAGACTGTAAGTTAATTCTCTCCTGGCTTTGGACGCGGATTGCACGGAAGGTTGAAAGTAATATCACGTGGCTAAAATATTTTGACAAGCATGAATGACTTCAAAAACTCTTTAAAACTCGAACAAATAATGAGCAACAGTAACGCTTAACAGCAAAAGAGCCAAACCGCAATCGCTTTATTTGCAACTTGAGCTTATCTAAAAGTGGTGATAAACAGGAGGGGCAGTCAAGATCAAGACTTTGAAGACCGTTAAAAATTTGTTTTGTTCAGGCATTTTTATTTTTATGGCCAATAATATTATTTATTTTTAATATCTTAATCATTGTGAGTGACTGAAGCTGAGAAGCCTTGCGGAAGTTAAGAGAGAATGAATACATAGCATTATAACGTTTCTTTTGCGGGACTGGGATTGGGATTACAAACATACGTATGTATGTACGACCATGGATAAAAGTATTTTGTAGGACGCACAGGAGGATTGCTGTACTGAGCACAGGCGTAATGTCTATAATGAAATTTATAGCACACTTACAAGTATATATACAAAATTGGACTATAAACATGTGGGCTGGATACATGCTTAGGTATACTATAATTATTTTAGTTGTAATGCCGTAACAAGTTCTTTATTTATTTCAACAAGAGAATGAATGCAGTTTGAGTTTGAGTGTTACTGATAAAATTTCTATGCCTTACATTCTCTCACTCAGTGATTGTATGTAGAAGCAGTTTGGCTTGTAGTTTGTACTTGTACAATGTATGTACAGGCTCAGAGAAATATATAGGAGAGGTTATTATAGCTTCTTGAGCTTTCTCTGTAGCCACAGCCTTCGGTTGCCTTATATTGTTAGTGCTGGCTGACTTTGACTTTGGCTTGAGCTGACACTCATTTAAAAAAAAACATAGTTAAATATCCGTTGAAATTATTTTTTTGTTTTTGCAAGTCGTTTGTTTCACATTTTAGCATACACATAAAATTGAACAAAATACCTTTACAACCTGAATTTAGCTGTGAGATTCATCATTTACCTGAAAACACTTGTATTAAGTACGAAATAAAATAAACAGGTTGTACTTCAAATCGGACAAAGGATGGTCATTAAGCGAGCTGGCTTGTTGAATCGATAGGTGGATGTGTGGGGACATGTCCTGTACATGGTACGTACATGGATGCATTGCATTGTAGTGAGGGCATTGGGAATCAATAAAGTTGAGTTGATTTGATTGGCAAAACTTGACGTTGTTGACACTACTTAACGCTCGGAGCTTGTGTCCTTTAAAATAGATAAAAAAACCGCTTTTCATAAACAAGATTCCTGAACAGGATTCAATTGATTTGAAAAAGAAGGGTGGAAGAAAGAAAAAAAACTAGAAGCTTGACTTGAACTTACGATTAGGAAGTCAGACAGAGTCTTAACGGTAAAAATGTTGGCTTTGCAAAAATATATCAAATTGATCGCAGAATCACAAAACAATCATCAAAAAGGATCGATCGATTCAAAGATCATTTGATTAGTTTTTCACTTGAGACTTGTGACTTGGCCATTACAGATATGTATTATAACCCACCAATTTCCGTTGGACTCTCGAAGGAATCACCTATTTTTGTGTAGGTTGTTCAAAAGTGACATTAAACACGGAACATATGGTAAGGCAACGATGGGTGGGTCACAAAAAATCCTTTTAACCTATTCATAGCCAAGAAACCATGAAACGGATCCTGTTTAGGTATTTTACAAACTAACTTTTCCAAATGGTCGTAACAACATAACTTAACACTTTCAAAAAAATTCAAAACTAGTAACTAACACTTTAAAAAAAGTCAAAACACGAACCTAACACTTTCAGAATAGTCAAAATAAGAAATTAACATTTTAAAAAAGGTCAAAACAAGAAAGTAACGCTTTCAAAAAAGGTCAAAACTAAAAATTATCATTTTTCAAAAAGATGTAAAACTAGAAGTAGGTATAAAGGTTTCGAAAAGGTTAAAACTTAATCTTTGAGCAGCCCCTTACAGACGCAGACTAGTGAGCATAATGCCTGGGCTACATATTATATGAATGTGTAATTTGATAATTACTGCCACCAGTTCATCGGAGGCCTAGCGCCGCTTATTAAAAGCTAGTTACTGTTGCTGGTGATAGGGAAGAGGAGGTCGGGGATGAGAGTGGGAAGGTGAAATAATACTGAATACTAATTGAGACAGAATCCGTCCATGCAGACAAGTAACCTGCGGTAGGTCCTTAATGAGACGTTAAAAAATTAGAGGGGCATGTGTATAGGGAAGGGAAGGAGTCCATGGGCTGAAGAGAGAGAGATGGTGATTGTGACGGAATTATGTAGTAGTGACTGTCCCTGCATCTAATGTGTGAGTGAGAATTATTGATTAAGAGGGAGGAATAATGAAAAGATAATGAAGGTTGGTCTTTTGCCTGGAATGACACGTCATTGTTCTCCTCTTTTCACTCTCGGCTGCTCATCCCGAGGGATTATTTGCAGAGAGTGCCACTCTGACTTCCCCTTATCGTCCCCCCCGCAGGGGGCACTTCGTGACTCCAAATCTCTCTCTCTCTCTCTCTTGCTCTCTCCCACCATCTCTCTCCCATTGTCTTTCCCATTAGGGACAAGTCCGCAATACCACTAGAAAGACAGAGAGACTTGACTGTCATCCCCATTTACTCCACATAAATCATGAAATGTCCTCTCATTCATATCATATATTTAATAAATAAAATCCCACCCAAGAAAATTTCAAATTCACGTTTCATATTTCAATATATATTCTTTGGAAACTCCGACGCTGTATAACTACCATGGCATTATGTAACTTCATAGCTTCATAGTATGATCATCATCATCATCATCATCTTGCTCAATGATAGCACTACTCTACTTCTCCCTGTACTACACAACTATTAGTATTATTGCCACCGATTTTTCTACACATGCCCATTATCTGTACACCACACCGCACAGTACCGCACACACCACTCCATACAATACAATCCACTGAAGATACCCTCCCTTGTAAGGTACAGGCCACACACACAATCCCTTTCAGAGTAGTTCCTTTACCCCGCACCACCCATAGATACATCTATAATATGCCCTTGTCAGACACATGTTAACTCCGTTGAAAATTTATTCTCGAAAGAATCAAGTCAAGTTTTTTTTGTATATATATGCCTTCATACTACTAATAGCTTTGTGTAGTTTTCTGTCCCACTATTCCTTCCCTTCGCACTTCATTTCATTCTTTTCCTTCACTTCCCCTTTCTAAATCCAAAGGCAAATCCAAATCCAAATCCAAAGTACCTACTGTACCACACGACGGCCCAGCTAGCACAGAGTCTTTTACGAGTGCGAGTGCTTTTACATTGCAGAGAAGAAAAAAAATACTTTCACTATATGTATACGTATGTATAGGTAAGTTGTACCGATGCCCGAGCCCGATGTAGTATATGCATATTATGTTGAGACGGTTTAAATGGCACAAGTAGTTTTCTTTGTAGTTCTCGTCCTTTTAAAATATCTACGGGGCAGGGCAACTGGAAAATGTATGTCACAACAGTGAGTGTGTAAAATAGAGAATAAGTAATGGTGTATGTATTTGTAGCGTCGTTTGTAGGTTGTAATCCGCATCCGTATCCGCAATGCACTGTTTCAGCTCCATCCCCGAGAGATACATAGAGAGACCGAGAGAGAGAGAACAGAACCATTGCTAATCGAATCAATCCGTCCTGCTATTGTTATTGTCACACTCAAGCCTCCATTAGAAACATATGCTCGACATTCAAATGTATAAAAAAGAAAGAATTTTTTTTATTCATTTTCAATTTTAAAATTAATACTTTTTTGTCTCGATTACGCATAGAATTTATTGCATTGTCGAATTGATGACGGAGGGTCTGTTAAGGACTTGTTCTACGTCAGTCAATCACGTTGGCGTTGTATTACACTACGTGTTGTACAATTTTATTCCCATTCTTTCATTCAAGTACGGATACATCTATACTAAAATATTTCGGATTGGTAGCTATATGTATTGTATAGCTTTCATCTCTTTCCACAATGGAAAATGTGGCCCTTCGCCCACTTTACCGAGAAGTCAACAATTTAGTTTTTAGAAATGGAAATATCTATAAGTTAATTAAAAGGGACGTAAATCTTATATCGAAAAGTTTCCATTCTTCTCTCTGCTTATGCAATTAAATATCTACCACATATAAAACTTATGCTTTCATTTGAATTTCAAGCTTTCCGCTGGCTACAGTGCAACCTCTTATAGCAGAATTTCGGTAATGGAGTGCCTATACCTATAGTTTGAAATAAAATATGTTTGTGGTATGTAATCAAAGTTTGTTCGCACTACTAAGTAGAATTTTCTGTGTAAGTCTATGGAGCATTTGAGACGGAGCGAAGGGACGGTGGAAGTAAGAGGCTTTGACTTCATTGTGAACTCGAGTTTGATAAGGCTATGATCTATATTTATATGTATATATAGCCTCATGGAAAATCCGAGTGAAACTCCCAACTCGAGACAGAAACGGGTGATATTATTATAGTTTTTGGGAAAAAGTTGGACAGACTGAGGAAAGGAAGGAAAAATAAAAGTGTAAAATTCAATAATTCACTGAGACACTCGAAAAGCTCTCCTGCTGTTGATAGTGAGCAATGTTCAAGTTGGTTGTAATGTGTGGCGTAATAAGTAAAATGTGTGCATTTAAAATATGTAAAATCTGAAAGGAACCGTTTGTAACACATGGCGTATTTTAATAACATGAGAGACGAGTTTTTAATATTCTATTATTAATGTTGACACCCTCCTCCGTCTCCAAGTGTGACTTTTTAAGCCGTTTACTTTTTAATACGCTTCACTTTTCCCCACACAGACACAAACACACACACACACTATCTTCTGTCATTTAGTTGGATGTTTAGTGCGTCCTCACGTTGACGACATCATTCACCCTTTGTATTAGTCAAGGATGGAATTGAATTATGAAGAGCCCACGAAGCACTCTCTCCGTTCTACAAACTACAGGGATATTGTCAAAGCAATGCCATTTATATATATATATATATATAGCTACCTATATCTATAAAAAGTACCTATGTAGAACTAATACCCACATATGTTAACAACTACCCACCTAACCTACCAACATTAAGTCTGTGGAGAGAAAACTTGCTCCTTTTGAATATTTCAATCATTTCAAATTTTCCCTTTATTTTTGACAACAATTCCCATTGACTTTCTTTCCTCTTCTAATTCCGTGGAGAAACAATCCAGTGCTGTGGCAATGGCAATGGCAATGGCAATAGCAATAGAAAGAAATCCAATTAGCTCTAATGATTTAACGGCCTCTTTGATTTTCGTAATTTCTTTTTCATACGATTTTGGACTCAAAAATAGAAAACAAAAACAGAGAAGAAACCAATTACTCAGAGGCAGAATTGCCCAACTTGCGGGCAGATTTTATACTAATGCATTGTGTACTACGCCATAAACTGTATATGCACATACGTAGTTAAAATGTAATTTGAAACTGGGAAAATATACAATATTGTAAATAATTTGTTTTGCTAAGAATGAAATGTTCCGTTATAGAGTGTAAGTCTTAAATCATTATTTAAAAATTTTGACATGCTAATTCTCTAAACATAATTTCTTCTTTGAATGACTCCTTTAGTTGGTTTTTATCAAGAACAATTCAAAACATGTCACTGATAAGATGCCTATCTTTACAGAAACTAAACTCAAAGCCGTAACTATTTCATGCATAAATACATAATCAAAACGGTGGAACTTAAAAGGTTAAACAAAAAGTAAAGGTACATAGTATAGGCATAGGCGGAGAGGTACAGTTGACTCAAGTCAAAGTAGTATGAGTCTTGGGCGATATGAGTAGTGATTGATACTGTGGAAAAAGGGAAAAAGGAAACAATGATTTTAATTTTATTCAAATCTTTAATTTACTCATCTCGAGCCAACTTCTCAGCACTTTCCCCGCCCGCCCGCCCGCCTGCCTCCCTGCCTGTCTGCCAATCTTAGGACGAAAAGGGAAAGAAAAAAATTGGGTAAAATGTATACGAGGGAATAGGCCGGGAGAAAATATAGTAAGAAAATGGATTTTGATTATACAAATTGCTTTTGAGGAGCAGAGAAAAGGGAAAGAAAGTTTTTAAGATGATGTATGAAAGTAGTAGTAGTTTACTGCTATATTAGTAGACGAGCTATACGGGCTCTGGTCTATGCTCATTTTTCCTTTTTTAAGGGATCATAAAGTAGTATGTTCAAGTAAGCGATAACGCGAAGAGGCCATGTAGTATCAGAAAGAAGAGATTTATTGATAAACTACATGTGTACATATAAACATGAAGTATATGTTAGTTTTCCTTGAAAAATAAAGTTTTGAGACGAAACATCGAATCAGATTTGCTCCGCTGCGGCTAGTACTTTTTGAATTGTCAACGACGTATACAAATACGAACGAACGAACGACTATAGAGAGAGAGAGAGAGTGAGGGAGAGAGAGAAATAAATACAAGGAGTAAGATACTGTTTCCGTGCATGTAAATACATGGGTATTTTATATTTGTGTATGTTCGTCTGACGGAGTTAACGATAAAGTGTAAGATTTCTTTTCCTCTCCATAGCTTTGTTACACACAAAATTCTCAAAGTTTTCCTTTCTTTTCCCCTTAGATGGGTAGAAATAGGAATCCATTTTGTATCCGGGAATGAAAACACGTGAAGCGGCTTTTTCCCCTTGTTCCCCTGAGGAAAAAACTGTCAACTTGACTATTTGAATATCGTGGAATTCCCCTCAGGAGCTCCCTTTTAATTATCCATACAGATATAAATGTTTTCAATTTACTCTCATCGCTGCACAGCTTCTCTTTTTTTCACTCACTCACTCACTCATTCTCTCTCTCTCTCTCTCTCTCTGTCTCTCTGGTCCTTTCTCTCTTTTCCCTGTATGATACGCACTCTCGTAAAACATACAGAGAGAAATGTGCTTATTATACAGAGCGTTTACGTTCAAACTACTTCAACTAACTCTAATTGATCCGTAAAACCACTTGAGTTTGTGAACTCCCCTTTTGTCAATGGGCCCTGAGCGTATTGCCCATTGCTTACGGACTGGAGCTGGCATGGTAGGAGTAGGCAATTTTTTATGGAACTCAAAATGAGACGTTGACTCGATCTGTTTGTTGAGTCAGATCTGGCCAATTTTTTGACGTCCTTTGTTTGATCAGAAAATCAGAGGCCGTTAATCTAAAATATGAATTCTGCCAATGTTATGCTTCTGACGGCCGTGACCATTTCACTCTCAACTGTTCCAGAAGCTACATATTTCCCATCCTAGGTACGAACAGTGCTCTACACACACACACACACAACTGTCCCTCTGCCCACAGTTATTACACAGAGATTTCACACACACAGACACACACACGAGATTTACCAAAGTGTTAACTGCCGTCGCGTAGAACGGTAAAACGTGGAGACTAACCCGGAGTTTCCATGCATATATTTTGGCTAATGAATGCATGTTATTGTAAATGAGTGGATGGGCTCCGCTCCGTTGTTTTTTCCCCACCCCCAGCACAGCGGAGCATAAAATTTGTGTGGTGGATGCAGTAATGGGTAGGGAAGGCATATGGCCTGGGTGTCTATAGTATTTATAATAAAAAAAAGAAAGAAATCGTAGAGTACAGCAGGACAGACGACGAGGGTGAGTCTGTAGCCTAAAGATAGAACAAAGGACAGAGACAGAAAAGGGTACTGAATAAAAGATGTAATTAAATTTATAGAAGTCTAGAAACCAGTAAGTGCAATTCTTTTAAGTCTTATCTGTAATAGAGTGAAGACGAAGATAACTTCCGCATGTGCATGTCCCGTGTACTTGAGCTCCTCGTACTCTCGTAAGTACATGGCGAAAGAGAGAGAGAGAGAGACAGAGAGCGAAAAAAACGGAGAAACATGGGAAACTCTGAAATGATGAGGAAAATATATACGAAGGATGGATAAAAGAGGAAGTCAGAACCTTACGGGTGTAACTCGTAAAGTCGAAAGATTTTTTTCCCTCTCTCTCTCTCTCTCTCTCTCTCTTCTTCTTCTTCTTCTTCCTCTGAAACCCCCGACATTTTGATAAAGTGCGTCCCAAGTCTCGACACCCGTGAGTGTGAATTCAATCGAGTCTATAATACTGTGCTGGGTGATCGGATTCAGATTCCTTTGGATATGCAACGATACGATGCGGTATTGTCTATAAGAAAATGCGGCAAGGGGAACTCCAGCTAAATAGACTCTTTTTCCTTCTATTGAATTGAATAAAATTCCACTTTTCCACATACTTTTTCCCCATTTTATTCGCATGTTGGGAATTCCTTACGTTCCCAACTACCAATCCTCCAAATCTTTCAATCGCATACCAATCCTACAAACCTATCTACATACATACGTATACATACAGACACTTGGCAAATATTTATAACTACCAGACAGGCGTGAAAAAAACTGCATCATCCCCTTCTTCTTCTTCTACTTCTTTTTTCCTATTTTTTTTTCTCCTTCTCTTCACTTCTTCCACTTCTCCTCGTAACTCTTCGTCACACCACACCATCACCTCAATGTGTTCTATCCGCTGTAAAAATCCAAAGAACTCCGAGCCTTTTACATTTTGAAGCACACACATTAGACACTAGACATGACCAGACCCTGCATACATTCTTCAAGTGTAAAATGCATACATTACAGTTTACATGGAACATCTCTTCATATTGTAAATCCAATGCACATGCATTTATCGCCCAACAATTTACAATCTGTGAAGTTCAAACTTACAGAGTTTAAAGTTGAGAGTCAAGACACAGAGAGGCAGTTTATCTGTATATTTATCTCAAGCCGAAGACAGTCTCTAAAAACCTATCGCAAACGTGTATAGTACCTCCGGCAGGGTCACATGTGATGCAACCGGACCCGCTTCGTTGTACGCCGTCAAGTTGCACTGAATATGACCAGCCCTGTACTTACATAATATAGTTATATAGTATGAACATTTATGCATTTAATTATCCGTATAACCCTTTGCCTTCACTGGCATTGCCATACATCCCCAGCCATCCACATAATTATATATATAATATAAATACATTTGAGTTGTAAAGCAGACTGAATGAATGGAGAGGATGCAGTAAATAAATACCTGATGCCTGATGCTATAGTTCACTCTACGAGTTTAAAGCTCATTAATCAGCATCCCGTTTATCGGTGTCATAATCAAATGAGTTCCTCACAACGAAGCCAAATCAGAGCCTGTCATCAAGCCACCATCACTCTAGGCGTGTTCCCAAAAATCCTGCTTCTTTTTTTTTCCTCCTTCTTCCTTTTCGCTTGAAACAAAAAATTACTTGCCTTCTGACTCCACAGAGTAATAAAAGTGAAAAGGACAAACTTAGTTACATTTGCATAGATATATTTCACATCGCCTCTACATATTATGTACACCGAAACAGAAACAGAAACAACCGAGTTTCAAACTTATCTTTTGGAGCCTTATAACCAAAAAAACAAAAAAAAGCAAAACAAAAACAAAACATTGCAGGCACGTCATACTTGGGACCGTATGTACACGGTATTTGTTGTTGTTTTTGTGTATGCGTGTGCTATCGACGAGACAGTGTCTGTATGTGTGTGTGTACTATATAGTATTTCTCAAGTACCTACTTAAGACGTCAGGAAGGAAGTCACTTCTCGGATAGTACGAGAGAAATAAGTATGACTCGACTCCTTGGAATTGTCGACATGGGTTTCTGTAAAGATGTAACAAAAATGAATCTCTGGTGAACTATTAGACTAGATTTTGTCGACACGATATAATTTCCCTAAGGTTTTTAACGCACGTACACGGACACAGAGAGAGAAAGAGAGAAGAAGACACAACGAATAAAAAAAATACAAATATATTCTAGCGTAAATAAAGTGTACATAGGTAGGTACATAGGTACAGATATAACTTTTACATAAGGATTTACAAAATACTAACGTGAGTGAGTAGTACTACCTCAGTAATTTAGGGAAGGAAGGAAGGAAGGAAGGACGGACGAACCGACGGACGGAAGAAAGCGAGTGAGACTAGAATGAAATAGAACGATTGCTACGCAACACAGTAGAAACACTAACAATGAGCACTGGGTACTTATTATTGTTGAATGATCTACCGGTCTGAAATTGCTACCTGTAGGGAGCAAAAAAAGCGTAGGTAAAAATTTCTTCCCTTTGCCCCTCCATCAACTAGGTATATAGCATGTCTGTAGAAATGTAAGAAATATAGGTAGGTAGGCACTTATTATTACTATTTGTTCAAGTTTTTTTATATTCTTCTTTTTACCGAGGTTTCCTACTGCCAATGCCTACCTGCCCTCTATATGTTTGTAGCTATAGCTCATAGTACCTATATGCATCTATAGCCCGTATACCCCATTGGAAGTGGAAGAAGAATAAGAATCCATGGAACGGGCTCTGCTGTATTCTGTATGGACGGCCGGACATGTCCATGGAACTATAGGAGAAGAAAAAACTAAAATTAATCTTCAATAATTATCTAGCGAGCCTAATGATGGATCAGGAAGCATAAAATTCCCTGGGTTTTTAATGAGGTCTTTATCAAGAGATTCATCAGGTTGAAAAAAGGATTCTTTCATTAGAGCAAAGACACCTACCTACCTATCATTAAATTGACGTGTGCTGAAATACTATAATTTAGGGCGCTCGTTAAATTCTCTCTCTCTCTCTCTCACTTCTCTCTATTATGCCACTCAACGGGTTTCATTAACTTTGGTAAGATGGTGTGGTGGAATACAATGCCGAAGGTACGAACTCACTTTTTTACACACAGCACTGGCACTGCCGTAGTAAGCCGAGGAGCTACTATGTAGCCCCTCCACTCTGCACTGCACTTTACCACCTAAACGTGAACACCTATACGCTCTATCTCACCACAGCTCAACTTCATAGACGTCAATTTTTACTGTATCAATTCAAAACTATTTTTTTTACCTCCATCCTTTTTTCCTTTAACTAAATATTTTCAACGTTTCTCTGTTCTATGCCTCCTTTTTTCAAAATTTTAGGGCAGGGCACACCCGTTTTCGGTGGGCTTTCAACCTAGATGTGGCTCAGGTAAATTTTTTTAAACAATGGTCTTCAATTTGAATAATGTAACTCGGTGTTATTACTTTATTTTGCTTTTCAAAACAGCAATAAATCAAGTTTTGTACCTTCTTGAAAGAGCTGAAATCTACAAGTTTTGATGATCTTTTTGAAAGGGTTGATTTCTAGTTTTACACCGTTTTGAAAATGTTGAATTCTAGTTCTGATGATCTTTCGAAAGAGCGTTATTCTAGTTTTACACCTTTTTGAAAAAGTTGATTTCTAGTTTTGATCATTTCGAAAATGTTAATTTGTAGTATCAACACTAAACAACTTGATTTTTTGCCAATTCCGAAGAGGTTACATGGTTTTTAAAATTTTTACAGAAGGGTTTTTCGAAAAGTCCTGGCTTGGAAAAATGGTATTTTTAAAGAGCGCTTTTATTTCAAAATAGTTTTTTGAAAATTGGCAATTTTGAAAAATAGTTTATATGACTTGCGTGCTATTTTTTAAAAATTAATTTTATAGTTTTAAGCTCCGTAAATAGGTACACTACACACTTTATTATACTGCATTGTTTTTAACAATAATTTTATTTTTCATTTTTGTTTAAAACTATCTTCATTAAACTTCGTAAGAGTTCTTTAATTATTTTCTTTAAATGTAGATAATCAAATTGTAAACGTAAAGTAAACTTTTTAGCTATGTATGTTAATAAAAATGTTAAAGGTACTGTTAATTGAACACTTTTTAAATGCCCCAATGCAACAATTGTAGAAAGACATGCTGTTTTAACTATAACTAACGAAATTTGTGTGTTCGACTTTAATGGATGGATAAAATGGATAAAATGGATTCCACAGGTACAGGGACAGGTTAGGTGACCATGCATGTAGAAAAGTAGTGAATTACATGTAGGTTTGTAGGTGCCTACTTACATGTATGTATACCAATAGAACTGTATTCGAAGTAAATAATAAAAAATAAATGAAAAAAAACAGCACCGGGAAAGGAAAGTGTATACGGGAAAATCCGAATCGGAATTTTACATTGAATCCCGTAATGCATTCATGTATTCCTGTACTGTATTTGTTTGTAGGCAATCAGCGGAGACAAAGTAGGCGAGAGAGAGAGAGAGAGAGAGAGAAGAGTCTTGAGAGATAGTGGGGAAGGGGGCAAGCGTGGAAAACTGAACAAGACCGTCGGTTAACTTTCTGTTTCCACTCGTAGCGGAGTCTCTCCGGTACCGAGACGACGAGGACCTTTTTTTTTAGAGGTCGTGGAGCTTGTTCGGATAGATTGAATGCCTGCGTCGTTGTTCACTTTTAAGTTGATAGTAGGAGGAAGACTCAACCGCGTCTTCTCTGGATACTTTATGGATTATTTTACTGCAGTCGTCCACGCATCTCTCAGATGTTACATTATGTGGATGGATACATATGCTCATGATGGTGGTGGTGGTGGTGGCTGGCTGGCTGGCTGGCTCGTTGGGACAAAACATGGAAGCTTCCCTGTCTGTCTCTGTCTCTCCGGTATATTGGCAAGTTCTAGTCTTATTTTTACTCTTGGGCTCTGGTTCTGGTTCTAGTTCTAGTTCTACTTCTACTTCTAGTCGAGACATGCTCACCCAAACCCAGACCAACGGAGGACTAGTAGGTTTTCCATCAAAAAGGAAATTTATGCTCCTATACTATACACTCCTAGGCTGATAGTACTCATCTCTCTCTCTCTCTCTCTCTTGTCTAGCAGAAGGAACTCGACTCCGTGTTGTAGATAAGGGAGAGACGAGAGATGCGGACACAAAACTGAACACAAGCTCATAAACTGTGCATTATGCATGTCTCCTGCACAAGATGTCAAGAATGGAGATGTTCCTTCCCTCACTACATGTATCCCCTCCAACAAAATCATACAACATAATATCGTCTCCTTATGTAATAAAAACAATATAAAAATAGAAATAAAAATGACGCTCTCTCTCTCTCTCTCTCTCGGTCTCTCTGTCTCTTTCTCTAACTCCCTCAGATCAAGTTTGAAGCAAGTTTTCTTTCGCTTGACTTTTGGCTTTTGTTTCGATTTGAAGTTGCTACATGGCATCGGCTGTATCGGGATACGTTATTATGTACCTATGTACTTAGGGGTATTGCCAAAATGTCTAGTCTACAGGCTTCTTTGTATGTACTACATACATATGGTGAACGAGTGCCTTGCCCCAAAAGCCGACGTTTTAAAGTGACAAAAAAAGCGTATTGGTGAATTCACTGAAGGCAAATAATATCTACAACTAGTAAAAAGTAAAGTAGACAGGGAAGGACACGGAAAAATATCATCATCATCATCATCTCTCCTTTCTTTCGGGAGAAGACCTTGTGTCGTTCGTGTCTTCTAGCTTTGAGACTTTGACTCGGTGGCTCCGAGGACGAAGACGTCGACGTAGACGCCTATGTTCTATGCACTCTTGAGTCAACTGCACAAGGGCTTGTGTGGGAATTCCCGTACAGGTTAGACATATAATGGCCATATTTGCACATGGCTCTATTTTCTAGAACACGTTGAAAAATACGGATATTAGTAGGGATAGGGTCCACACTCCTATGTCCTGGTGTAAAATATAGTATCTTAGAGCCAGTGAGCTTTGGAAATATCCGGGTTTCCTGTCCTGTACTCTCTCATGTAGGATGTAGGAGAGCCGTTCTTGGTCTCGACATGGATATAATATGGGTGGGTATCTGTGTATGGTTTATTATATAGGTACTATGTACTAGCTGTGGGAAGTTGAGGAAAGTACAAGACCCACTTCAAGAGTTTTTTTTCTTTCTTGGGTGGCAACGAGATAAAAGGGGAAAGGAACATGTAGTGGAGCTCAGTACACAGAGTTCTACAGAGAAATCTTCATACTTACTTGCTCTCAGTACACTGTCGTACTGACAGACGTTACAAGGAAAAACCCGAAGGAAAGGAAGCACGCTCCAAGCTAGACCGTGGAGACAAAGGCGGGGGCATTTTTGTATTATATAGCTATATACACATTTATATAGGCGTCTGTGTTTGGACGAGGATGACGACAAAGAACTACAATAAGTACGCTCAACGGAGGACAGACTCGGCAAAGTAGAAGATGTTTTTCTCTCTCTCTCTCTCGTCGGTTGATAGTCGGTAGTTTGTGAATACATCGGAGAAAAGCCGGAGCAGAATAAAGTGTGCAGAAAAATGGGAGTAGCTTCATGCTCATGCTGTAAAGATAAGTCGATTTTTCGATCGTCTCGCCCGTCGACTAACATACCTAGTACTCTTCTTATTTTCCCTTCTCTCTCTCTCTCTCACTCTTGTTTCCACTCTGCAATACCACTCCGACAACCTACATTAAGCTAACTTTTCTCTTTCTGTTTATCTTCAGAGGCTAAACAGTACAGTGTACTCCACTTAAGGCGTCACTCCGTCCTGCCTTCAAGCACCTCAAAATACTAAGTCTTCACAGATTACAGAGATACATGGAACTTTCTCCTCCGGGAAAAATAAGAATTATCATACGCTCTCACTTTCTTTACGCTTTACTGCATCTCACTACAATTCTCATGATACTCAATAAATTATCAATCAAAAAAGTACACTTGGCTCACTCCTTTTTTTCTTTCTTCTGTTGGTTCTGCTCCTTCTACTTCTTCTACATCTTCTTCTTTGCCACCATGTTCATTTCATTGTTCATGCTCGAGTCATAGGTCTTTTCCTTTTACCAGATCCAGCTGAGCCTCAAAGGGATAAGAACATCTTCAAGGATTTAGAAAACCTTTGATTTGAGGCCTTACCTCTGGATCATGGGATGTAAAGTGTGAGATCCATTTTGGATACGGAATTATATAAACGAACATAGTTTTTGAGGGGGGTTTCCAAAATTTAATTTTCTTCTTGATTAATTCGGGAAGCGCAGCCAACTGGATCATGTTACCCCTTCTTTTAAGGTGGTAGGAATTTCAACTGCATTGGTAATTGTAAAATTGGTATTGTTGGGAGACAAAATAAAAATATGAGAAAATAAATTAAAATGTTTTGTTTCCCCCTTTGCCGTTTTTACTGTACTGTTGCTACTGTTGCTTTAATGTTTATTTTGAGATTTCGAGACGGAAAGTTAGAGACAAAGTTGGATTTAAATGTGAGAATAAATAAAAAAATACTACACAGAGGACTATTATACAAAATAATGATAAGAAAGAAACATAGTTTCGTGTTACGTTAATGTGATATCATTTCACAGAAGCTGGCTGTTTTGGATTAGGTAAGTATGCGCAATGTTGATGCCCTCGGAGAATGAATGATGGCACTTTGGTGTTTTGCAAATGAGCAGGTTTCAAAACATCAGTTCATATTATTAGTCGTTTTTGTATAACTAATGAGACGAGGGCTGTTGAGTTTGTCTTCTCCAATTACGTGCAATATCCACACAACAAACCGGTTTAAGTCTACATACTCTTTTTTTTAAAAAAGTAGTCAGTTTTCTAGAAAGATGTATAGGTATAGGGAAATAACGACACGTAATTCATTCATTTATTTAATCCAAAGGCA
The DNA here is from genome assembly GCA_034695205.1 of Dicyrtoma fusca. NCBI lineage: Eukaryota > Metazoa > Arthropoda > Collembola > Symphypleona > Dicyrtomidae > Dicyrtoma > Dicyrtoma fusca. The sequence goes on from JAQFZC010000034.1 coordinate 82,994, forward strand.
AATCCATAGTTAGTACGGACACGGCCCTGTCGAGCTGCTGCTGCTGGTATGTGATTTAGTGTTTATCAATATCTAGCGGATAAAGGGGAAACTACAACTAGAACTTTCATTGTACAAAAATTTGTCGGTAGTTTCCCCGGAAAGCTCAGTTAATTATTTAATGTTTTTCTATTTTCTAGTCATCATGGCTACTTACACAGTGCAAATAATGATGGAGTATAGAATGACTCTACCATTACCTCCATGACAAACTGAAATTACCCAAATATAGTTGGGATAATGGCTCCAGAAATTGCCTTGGCGTTTAGAAGTGAAAGATGTAATTTGAGGGAATTTCAGTCTGATTGCAGAGCTTTCACTTAAGCTTTCATTTGACAGGAGAAAAGGAGAATGATTTGTAAATAGCCGAGGCTTCGACAAAAGTCAAGTGTAGGACGCATTTAATTTAGTTGAAAGCGTAGACAAAAGTGTGTTAAGTTAATTGAGCCTTTTATACAGCTACTAAGAGTTACTTCGACAGGCAGGAGAGGCACGATTGCACGTTTAAGAATGTACTAAGGTGTGTGTATTTGCTCAACTAGATACTCGATTCCTACCACCACAACCTCAATAGGGGTCCCAATCCCTTCCGAGTTCCCGACTCACTCGTAACGACAAAACTCTGAACTTCTTCAGTAAAGTTGAACGAATAGCGATAGCGCAACAGGCCATTTTTTAACTTTATTTATGGGCCTGTTTTTATTAAATATTCGAGAAACATTCAGCAGGGGAAGCTGGTCTTTTTATATTGATTTATGCAAATGACCATTTTTCAGGATATCTTACGCAGTATCAGTAACGTTCAATAATGTAAGCAACTACAATTTTCAAAGCATTAATACAATAAACAAAAAGACAAGGCAAATTACGTAAATTGATTGCGAACTCTGGAGTAAAGTCTTAATATTGTAATTTGTAATGAAATTTTAAGAAAAGTTTTAACTGTAAACACAAAACTTTTATTGTAATTGTATTAATCGTAAAACACCATTACAATAGATTTTCCAAACTGTACTGATGGCTTAAGAAGCTCAAAACACAATTGTAAGATTGTCAAATAATTACAATTCAAAATACTAAGGCACTGCTCTAGAGTACAACAAAGTCTCGTTATAGTGGGCTCCGCTATAGTTGTTTCGTTAATGACAAAAGTTTAATTCCCCTTGAAATTTTTTAAGCATAATAAAGGTGCAGTTTATAGCGGTGGTAATTAATGGTATATGGTGATTAAATTCACAACCGCAGTGAGGGAACCCCTATTGAGATGTGTAAGTACCTTATCACAGTTTTAGTTATTGTTGAGAATCATTAATTTTTGCTACAAGTAATATTTATTTATCCCTTAATTTACCGTACGATTAAGCAAGTAAAAATGCTAGTTTCAATTTCATCGTAATTATTGTTATTTTCCAAAATAATTTTATTTTTATTCGATTTGCCCTTTTACAATTTCATAGCTTGCCTACAAAAAAATTTGTAAATTAATAAACATTAATAGTACTTTAGTAAAAACAATATTTCCTCTTATGAGCGTATCTTGATATGTAATATAATTGGTAAGTAAATCTGATTACAATGTTCTCCAATTTTAGTCTACAATGTATATTAGGCTAATTTAGGTGGTTCGAACGGGTGATAGGAAGGTTTTGGTCCGGTCCCTGTCTTTGGTGTCGGCCTGGTCCATTCTAAAAGCTAAGGACCGAAATGGATCGAATTTGTTTTTTGTTCATTAATCACGATCTTAATTTCTAGTGTGGGTCAAAAAACAAAAATATAACCAAAAAAAATTATCGAACTGTGGGAAGCAACCACTAAGAAGAAACATTTTGTGCCATCATTTTCAAAAATATTCGCATTTTTATTTTCGCACCAAATACTTGTTTCCGGTCGAACCGAAATGAACCGGACCGGGTCAGAACGGTCCAATCGCTAGGCTGGTTCCCTAGAAGCCTTGCGTTCCTTATACATTCCTGTAAATCGGTCCGTCCCTGTCCTGCTGGTCCGTTGCAAATTCATAAGATGTTCAACTATTAAAAATTAACTCGCCCGGGTCTAACTATAACACTTTGAACCCGCACGCGCTCGCTATAGCATCTGACCGGAAGTGAAATCAATACGATTTTGACCAGAAGGTATAAGACACGAATTAACAGGAGTATTGAGTGAGTGCGGGGACCTAAAACTATCCGCCGCCAACAGACTGTATTGCATTTAATTAAATAATGAATTAAAATGCGTTTTTATTCCAATTAACTATAAATGTTCGAATGTTCCATTAAAATTATTTTAGAATGAAATATTTAAAAAATAATAATTGCGTATCACCCCGCAAAGGAATTAATTACTCTTATTGATAGTAGGTACACTAAAAATAAATAAACTCTTACTATGCATACCATACACGGTCTCTAAATACACTATAATTGTCATTTAACAAATTAATCATGATTCTATCACTATCAGTATTGGCCACACCACCGTTTTTAAATATAATGTTCCCCAGTTATTTTTAATAGAAAAATATAACTTGTTGTACACTTGACGGCAATTACTTACAAGGTACTCCGACTGACTTGATAAAGTTGTAGAAAAACGCAGTTTGCATTTAGCTGCTCTCCTCGTTAGCGTGTGTGTGCGTTGAGAGACAGTGCAGTGGGTAGGTAGTGCTATGGTACTGTTAAGGTAGAAGGCAGAGTTGACTGAAGGAGATTGAGATTGAGATCCCTATGTGGTGTGGTCTGGCTGGGTTGGTGTTGGTGCTGGTATGTGTGTGTGTGTGTGTGTGTATACGGCGTACGTGGTTGTTGGCTGGGTCCGAGTAGCCGTGGTGGAAAAAAAAATAGGTTTGGAAGGTTGTGTTTGGTGTGAAGGAAGCTCGGAAGTGTTTTTGAGGGTGGAGGTGTATGTTTTTGGAAGGATTTATGAGGAGGAGATCATGTGTAAGTCGATAAGAGAAGTGTTATTGATTGACATGTAAGTGAGGGATGGCTAGAAACATGGGTTGTACAAGGGAGTGTAACAAAAGGAGCATAACCATCGCGATGTATCAGTAAGAAGAGGAGGCGGGTCGACTTTCAGCCAACCACTATGACGCCGCTGGCGGGGAGAAAAATCTAACCGAAACTCAAGTTCCCCAGAGAAAAAGTCGATCCCCCTTGCTCCCCAACGTTATTGTTCACAAGACATGATTATGATTGGCCAAACCCTGCAAATGCTTGTTACCACCATTAGCATTCGACCCGACAGTAACACTGGTAGTGCTTGTCCTAACGACTCCAAAAACTCCTCCAAACTCCAACCAAACATTATGGACAACACACAGGTAAGCATAGTCTGACACATGTACAACTTACACACGACCACGGCTACTACAACAAAACTACTTGGAAACATAACAGCTCTCCACACACACACACATACATCATGTGACCGAATGCCTACAAACAGACAATCCGCTACCACACTTTGACCTCTCATCATCTTCATCATCATCATCATTCATTAGACGACTCACCTGGCCATACACACACACTTCGTCCAGCTCCTCACACGCTGTCATTACTACTCATAATCCTGTGTCCAACCCGACACCATCACCCACTCTCGTTCCTCATTACCTCCAACAACTCATCTCATCTCATCTATACTCCAAAAACCAAATAAACATCATTTCCATCTTCCGTCTCCATCGTCAGCGCGATCATCTCTCTCTCCATCTCTCTCTCCCACAATTTCTCACCCAAAAAGTGTGTGTCTCCAAAGTGTCTCTCTTTTCCCTCTTCCTCTCCGACTCGTTCGTTCCAATCATCATCATGATTGTCCATGTTCCCGAGTGAAATCATCCCAAGGAAAAAATTCATTTCTCCAACCTACACACAAAAATATTTTGGTCCTGTGAACAATTTATTCAAGTCCGTCATCCGAGGAAAAAGTTCTCATTACGAGTACCGTATCTCATTAGTATACGAGAGGGAAAAAATATTTTTTTTACCCTTGTTGACAATATTGTATACCTAGTTTACAAAAGTGTTCTAAAGTGAAGAGTTCTTCCCGTGTCCGGCATCCGGTGTGAGACTTTGTTATATTTGGTTTTGTTTTTGTTTTTATTTTTTTTTTCGGGGGGGTCTCGTCGATCCGATCTCCTTTTTGACTTTTGATCATCTCGTTCAAGTGAGGAAATAAAACAAAATTCGTTGACTTGGAGAACTTTGTAAGTGAGGACAAGGAATAGGACTTGTGAAGGTATTGAGTAAAGTGACTGTGACAAGTTCTTGTTGTCGCTCGTGGACCGATTTCGGAAAATTGAGCGGAGCTCTCCCACTCGGTTTTTTTTTCTTCTTCTTCTCTCTCTCTCTCTCTCTCTTCTTTCATTCTTTTGCCCTCGTCTTCTTTTACCCGGAGTTTCTCCAACAAGGACGGATAATATACTTTTACAAGGAATTTTTCTACAAGTTACACCCTCTGACACAAGAGTTATAGATAGAGTATAGACGTAAGGCGTATAAAAAATACTTTATACGGCCTCTGAATCTTCTGATCCCTCTTCGTATATATATATTTTTTTTTGGTTCGTCTTCAACAACTCTTCTACATCATCTTCCTCATCAACATGAATGTAAGTTTCTCTCCGAACATATGATTTCCTTTTACATGGTACATGTTCTTCGTTGGCTCGACCTAAAATTTTTATGAGATAAAGAGAGGGAAAAAAAATTCTACATAAAATTGCGTTGTGAATGATGAATGTTGAATGTTGTTTGTTGTTTCGTTGGTTGTTGTTGGTTGGTTTGGGTGTTGGTGGGGCTGAGTCAAATATTTGGTGGCGTTTTTCGATGTAATCTTGCTCAAGGGGGATTATAGTGTGGATTTTTAATTACAATTTTATACCTCTAAATACTTAATGTGGTTGTTTCAGCAACTATTGCAACTTGTCTTGACTTCTGGGACTCGAACATACAGTCAACATTCAACATTAGTTGTTACTTGTTAGTTGGGGTGATTTTGATTTTGATTCTTACCTCGATCGTTGATCGCATTGTTGTTTGTATTTGAATTGAATGACAGGTATTAAAACAAACATACAAGAAACATTTCCTGTAATAATCAAAGAAGGCGTCATTGTCATTCTCTGTCATTTGTTGATGTCATCTCATGTACTTGTCCATAAATTAAGGGAAGGTATCGTATTGATGCTTGTGGGAGTTCAGGTACGAGTTCTGTAAAAAGAGGATCTGATTTATCCACGATGCGATGTAGGTACATACATTGATGATAGTTTTTCATGTGTCGGAGGACTTATTGGAGGAAACTGTTAGTAAGTTTTGCTGTTAAAATGATTAAGTCCTTTGTTATATTTTGTTGTGGGTTACATGTGTCGCTTGAAGTCCGCATGAAATTAAGTACGAATGTTTACTGGGGTGATTGTTGAGGAAAAACGGCTTGGAGAGTGAGTGTATCTTTGATGAGATGACTGATAAGGGCCAACAATAAAAACGACATGAAAGAGAGGAGTAGTCAGGAGTCAGTTGGGAGCGTATAGAGAGATATTGAGGCAGAACAATCTTGTATTGTATCTCATCTGTTGGATGTGCTGGGTCGCTTGTACACATGCAACATCTCCCAGATGATGAGCCCCTGAATGGCTTGGTCAGGAGGATGATAATGATGATGATTGTGTGTTGTTGTTTGGTGGTCAGTTGGGTCGAGAGAGAGACGGAAGGATCATAATATTTTGCGTACTTATGACTTTATATCCCATTTGATGGACAGAGATGATATATAAAATGATGATGAATAATGAATTTTTATTTAACCCCCTCTTGTCTGATTTTTGCCAGGGTGGAAGTGAGAAGAGTGAGGATGGACGTGATTCGTCGCCAGGAACAAGTCCGACAGGCGGATGCCCGTCATGCCGCCAGTTGTTGTGTTCATGTGTAAAATCTTCAGCGGGATTACTAAATTATCAGAGATTGGCATCGTCAGTCCCATCTTTGGTTTACCATGGATCCAATCACAACCCAAATAATCCCTACTCTCCAGAACAAGTCGCCTATTTGGCGGCCGCAGCCGCTGCTGCCGAACACTCAGCTCTCTATGCTGTTGCTGTAAGTCATTTTGCAAAATCTTCGAGAATTAATGTAAGGACCTCCTTCACTTTAAAATACCTTAAAATATACAAGTTCCCTCATCAGTCGTCAAGTACCGGTTGGCAATGGCCATTTTTATTTTGAGTCGTTGCCGTTCGAGTCGTGTGCTCAGTCAAAAATCGAGTCTACTGCAACTGATATATGTACCTACCTACCAAATTATAAAGTAATCGTTAATTATTATTTAGAAGGTTTCGTTCGTGTACGGCTAGGACATGACTATGGAGTGGAGAGTAGCAAGGATTTTTATCTATTTGACATTTAATTTTCTATACCTTGTTTGTTTTAGCATTTTTCACGCTTTCAATCACACTAATATCTGACTCATTCATTAAAATATTTTTCCTTTTTGTTTGTTTCTATATTTTTCGCTGTGATAGCTACCTTCAACGTGCATAATCCGTCCTGATCAATGATAGGAAAAGGTCATAGCTATCAGTTAATCTAATTTTTATTTAATATGGTTAATCCAGTGTAATGTAGTCGAGTTGTTATTTTTATAAAATATAATATTTATATAATTATATATGCATAAATTATACGTCTACTTTGTACATAAGATTCATCCAGAGAGTATTGCAGAAGAGAATCAAGTTAAACATAACCTGTGTAACAATCTAAATTACTGGTTGTCAAGTTTTTCAAGGTGAATGAGAAGTATTGTCGTAAAGCGACAATTTTAATCAGTTTCTCACACCGTAGAACGAGGTAAATTCTCATCAAAATTAATTAAAAATAATGGGGACCGAGTAAAAGATTGCATGCATGCTTGCATACCTTCCATTGCATTGCATTTCATTACATGACGATTTGTGTCTACCGTGTCTGCCTTCTTTTTTCCCTCTCTCTCTCTCTCTCTCTCTCTCTCTCTCTCTCTCTTCTTCTTCTTCTTCTATGTATATCTAAACTGAGCAGAAACAACAAACTGATAAACAGAGCTTCTTTTGTCTACTGCAAGACGAAGGGAGCATTTGGGACGAAGCGTAAAACTTATTGTTAGCAGCTATACATATATCTACATACAGACGGGAAGATTGCATTGAGCAAGGGAGGTTATGTAGACATAGAGATGATGTACCATGACATCGAATCATCATCATCATCTTCTTCTTCATGATGATCATGAGTAGGTACACATCAATAATTAAAAGTGCCGGTTTTTTAATGCTCGTCATACGTTGTAATTGTATCATTGCCTTGTACACAACAAAATAGAATTAAATGGGTGTACACGCTCAAGCAAAGTTTTCTGTGTTGAATCCTCGTCAAAGTTAGTGTTCACAGGATTTTATATTTTATATTTATTATATATTGTGAACGCTCGCTCGTTCACTCGTCTCTCTCTCTCTCTCTCCTCAATCTTACCAACTCACAGCTCATGCATGGGTCGGATGTTTGTTTATGTATGATGTACTGCTCAGGCAGGACTTTGTGTGTTCAGGGAAGTTAGGAATCAAAAGGCATACGTAAAAGTATACAGATGAAGATAAGGTATTATCAGGAGAAGAAGATCTCGTATTACCGGTTTCACTTGTTTTACACGGTCTCGCGTTACCCCTTCAAGGATTATCGGAACACACTCACTCACACATTGCTTCACGAACCCCATCCTATCTACGAAGTATATCCATTATGCATTATTTGGTTCGGGTGCTGGGTAGAGGCATAGGGAGACGGTGTTGTTGTGCTGACTGAGGCTCTGGTAGGTAAATAAGTTGGTTGGCTGGTTGGTTGGCTTGGCTTGGCTGGTCGGCTGGTTGCTCCATACATGCATAATTTAGACAGCTAGTTTAAGCAACCGAGTCTGACTTTAAAGTCCGTTTTGCTCATTGTCAGTACATAAACACTAGTTATCATACTGTGTGGATGGTTAAACAGTGAAGAATTTATGTTCGTATCGAATCGTAGGTAGAGAGAGAGAGAGAGAGAAAATTTACAAAGTCACTAAACGAAACTACATCCATTACACATTACATTTATTATAGGTATTATTATTACAGGAGTGAAACGAGTAACGAGGCAAGTTAACAAAACGAGTCTATCTAACAAATATTGTTTATTTAATGAAACAATGCTTTGCATTAATAGCATGGTATCGTTCTCACAGTTGATTCCTTAAGTTGCACTTGCAAAATTAATCTCATGGGCGGTTCGCTACCTTGTTACCTCTCTCCGGCCTGGTGTGTGAATCAGCTCCGTCCACTCACTCCATACTTACATCCATCCACCGAGGCACCAGCACTTGCAGGGAATAACATCCTCGTCTACATGCCCCCGTACATGAGCGTCTGTCTACCTGCACACAACTTTACAATATTTGCTTTTCTTCACAATCCACTTCGGATGTAATTAAACTATCAGCAGTGACTATCTAGTTTTAGCCGTAAATTTATTGAGCTATAGTCCATTCAGTCCCGTCTCCGTCTGCATGTAGGTAGGTAGTTATGCACAGATATGGGGATGTGATAGTGTCGTATGTACGCTGGAGACCGGTGGGTGAGTGGGTGCCTTGGAGTTGTATCAGGATATCAGAAACAAGAGCATAAAATCTTGTACTTAATTCACTACATGCTTGCATGAAAGTCGCGGATTAAGGTTTCTGGCCGTATGTACACTCGAACAGATAATGGAATGATACTTAAGCCTAAGTATGAAGGAGCTCTCAGTACTCCAGCTTGATGGCTGTTTGTGTATAAAACGAGACGAGGTTGAACGACTGACGCTCAACCAACAACTTTGAGATCTGAGAGCCTTTATTAAATAATAATAATAATTCAAGGCTTCAGCGATTGATATTAGATGCATTCAAATGTAAGTTCCGAGAAGGGGAATATTCTCTCTCTCTCTGCATGTATCAATGCACGTAGACTGACGGAGAAGGTAAAAATTAGCTTGTTACGTAAACGGGGTGTGCGTATCGTAATTGCCGTTTCACATTCGACGGGAAGTCCTTTTTTGAATTGGTAAGCAGTCCATTGCATACAAAGTAGAAATTTATTCTTCAGCACCTGACATTATTGGTCACTCAGACTCATAAAGGTAATTGGATATGCATGGACTGCCTGCCTCACTCACAACCAGAGTCATATGTGGAAAATCGGCAAGAAGTCTCATTCAGAGAGCCTCCACTCCTTCCCTTTTCCAAGTCAGCAAACAAACAAACTATAATCCTCGTCATTCACCCAACAATAATAATAAATTATTGTTTGTAAATCTTAAAATAATTAGTAATAATCATTGGTCGCCTTTGCATAGGTGCTGATTTTCCAATTCTATACCATGTACGACTCAATTTGCTGAATGTACTTGCGAGTAGGAGTGAATGGATGGAGTAACCAGAAGCCTTTAGTAATTACTTGCTATTAAATTTGACAAGAACTAGGGAAATACATTGCATTGGAATGAAATATTCATACCAAGGAAACAAGTGTTGACGCTCATTAGTTCATTTTTCTGTGTAATGAGCTCAAAAGTGTTGAGCCAATAAGCTCAAAGAGACCAGGGACGTGAGTGAGTGTGTGTGTGTGTGCATGGTAACGTGAGAATTGAATAAAAAGGTGTGATAGAAAAATTAGCTTTTGCGTAACAGTGGTAAGTGTGAGCGTTGACAGGGACCAGAAGCTGGAAGAAATAAATTTTACTCAAAGCTTCCTTCTATAATAGAAAGTGAAGGAACACGCTAATGTTCAAAACATTCGGTAAAGGTTATTTATTGGTTGAAAAATGTCAGATAAGTAATGGAATGGGGGCGGCTAGTTATTTAGCCGAGAGTCAATATTTTGACAAGGGAAGACTCACTCGACCATTCTTTTAAAGCCAAAGGGGAAGAGATGAAACCTCGACTGTTATTAATTATGTAACTCTAAGGAATGGCCAGTCGTCTCCGTCGAAACATTTCTATCATTTATGTATGGGAGCGAGTCTGTCTACGTTCCCTTTTCGAGAGGATCGTCACAGTCATAGACTCCGAGGTTGGGGATGAATTATGAGAAAAACAAATACCAAGGAATTATTAATACTATTATTACTAAACCCTGGTAGGTTGGAGTCGACGAGAGTTTGTGAATATACATGTATAGGTATGTATCCCTTCATAAAATATCGCTCGGCTGGGCTGACTTACTTATAAAGTCATTAAACATGCTATGTGTGGTGTAAGAAGAAAAAAAAAGATTTTGAATTCTGACAAAAGTTTTCCTTTTTATTATTTTTAATGTTTTGTTATTGTTTCTGTTTTTATATTTTTCACAGTGAGAGAGATCATTTCCTAAAGACATAATTGCTTTTATCGCAATAATGGTAATAAAATAAACTTGTTTTCCTAAATGAAAATCAAAGTAATTTGATAATAAAAACGTAATAAGTCCATTACATAAGTACATACGTGTAAAATGAAATGCGAGCAAAATATAATGTTTACGAGATGGGGATTTCTATTCCATGTAACGCTCAATTGCTACACATTCCCTTGAACAAACGAACAAAAGTCAGAGTCGTTGTCGTTACACCGTCTCCACTACACAAAGTCAAGTAGGTATTTCCAACCTTACGTCGTGTATTATTACTTGGTGAAGGATGCAGAAATCATATACAATCATATAATATGGTAGCGGAAGGATTGAATGGAGTGGATATTTGGTCATACATACCTATATATACATTGTTACACTTTTATAGACTATAGTTTGCATATGTTTGCAGGGCACAAGGAAAAAAAATATAGAGGAAAGTATTATTTTTTTTGTGTCCATGTCCTAGCATTGCATGCTACTGCACATATATGTACGGCAGTTCCGTGTGGTGGGACTATGTGGAAGAAAGATGTTAAAGGAAAGTATTGGAGTAAATGTTTGATCTCCCAAGGGATACAGGGAATGCACGCAATTTTTCATGGAAGCCGTCTTTGTATTAGACTTTTTTAAACCATGAAAAATGACCGTTTTTTGACAGTCGTGAAAAAGAACAAGAATGATGGCAGACGGGCCAGGCCAAAACAAACTTGTGAATTAGATGTATGTGTGTAATGTGGGAGCTACTGGAGCTGTGAGGGCATGTTGACTACATGGAATCGATTCGAAAATTATAGGAGTTGAGCCAAGAACAGGAACACGCAAAGAAATGTTTTCGCGTGAAACTCCTTTTCAAAGAGTTTGTTCTATGATGAAGTATAAAGTGAAGTAGGTTCCGGTGATTGGAGTGTTTTTCGTGTGTTCGATTATCAGAATCATGGGAGCCGTATATTATATTTATATAATACAATATGAAATGTTTGAGCTGAGGAGAAAAGGAAGAAATTACAAGTCCACCACTGTTTTACTCGTAAACCAAAGTATTCATTGAAATTAATCGCATCTCTCTCTCTCTTTCTTTCCTTCCATTCTATACATTTCCTCATACTACAAGAACGAGAACACAAACACATACACTCCCTCTTAATGGCCGAGTATTTATGTAACTTGAGTTATTCTCCATGGAAAAGTTCTCGCTGACTCTCGTCGTGTATGTACACACCTGGTTGTTGAATTCATGCATGAACATTTATCGTTGGCCCTAATATTCCGGCGAAGGGAAGCTTGAGTATGACTTGAGTCAACGAAAATGCGCTCCTGGCATGCTCATTTTCTTTCATCTTAATTTGAGCATGAATATATTTTTACTATTATTACCGAGGTATTACCGTAATGCTTGAATGGAACTCAAATTTTACGTAATCGTTATGCTCAATTAATGAGATAAGTTTCGAGGCATATATAACTACCTCTCCATATGTGTTAATGTCCTCGTTGCAACATTGCAAGCTGTCAATTTTATTAAATAAATAATTCCTCCGACTCCTTTTTATTTTAATTGCCTCTCTGGTCTTTCTCTCTCTTTCTCGCTTGCCCTCTTGGATGCTCATTTCGTGCAGGTACAACTGTACTTGTGAGTTTCTCCCTTATCGGTTTTCTCTGTCACATTTCCGTTACCAAAGTGCAAGTGGCCATGGGCTAATGTGTGCTCAAGACTAAGATAATTATAATGCTCTCATGCTCATTTATTGATAAACAGTAAACAATAAATTTATTTTAATTACGGCCAAGCTTGCTCCACAACGGCGCTGGTTCACGGCTACTATCAACTCAGAAATTAATTCATAATTAATCCAAGGGTGTCTCAAGCACGGTCTCCTCTATAACATGGAGTACCGGAGGTACAGCTAATGTAATAAGTTAGGACGGCATACGCGGAGACTAAGTTTTGGTCGGATGAAAGGCATATTATGTATACTGGAAGAAGAATGATATTTGTGAAGCCGGGTGAACTTATGTATGTAGCTAACTTGACTAAAGATGCGTATACGTGTAGACTAATCGCTACCTGAATTCACAATTTGTCCGGAGTCTGGAGTGAAACCGGAGACTCTGATTCGATGTTTGTTTCTCTATTGGATTTTCAGGGTGGGGGATTGTCAGAAGGAATGAAAGAAGGAGGACTGGGTCCAAGTAGTTGGGGTTATCCCTCCGTGTATCATCCTTACGACCCGGGATTTGCGGCTGCTGCAGCCGCTGCTGCTGCTGCCTACCCTTTTAACGGGTAAGAAAGCTTTGATTATGATCGATTATACTTGTCAGCTCTTCCCCTTGACATTGGTCACTTTTGTGTGTGTTTATGTGTGAGTCTGCTGGTAGTGTTGAGCCAGTACTTCTACTATGTATAACTGTCATGCGGTCATCCAGCCTCTCAGCCAACTTTTCTTCTCCGAACAAGACCATAAAATATTGATTTACTTCCCCGCTCTCCTGTCTTAGCCTTTCCACATAATTATGATCAATGAGTCCAGCCTTTCTCAAGGTAATTCAAATGAAACTGTGTGCAAGTTGTGATCTGGTTGGGAATCAAGTAATCCGTCATGATTTCATACTTTCTTCAACTGCGTCCGTGGAAACCGCAACTACCTAATTAGATTTTAGATTCGAACACATGACACCCATGTCGGGGTAATGGGTGTGCTGCATACGCGTCGCGGAGACTTGAGGGGTTATTTATGTACGTGGGTGCAGATAGAAAGTAATTTGACTTAAATTTAAAGCTAAAATGAGTCAGAAAACTAAGGCAGTCATAATGACGGTGGATGCCAGGAGTGCTGAGGAGGGACTTCCCTCTCTTTGTGTCTGTACACTGTTTTCCTTCGCGGTCAGAAGATTACCTTCTGTCTTGTTTGGGCTCCTTGTGGTTCGAGAACGGGGAAGGAAATGTGCGTGAACTGTCTGTAAGTAAAACCTCAATGTAAAATGGTAATTAGGCGTCGCATAGAATGGAGAGAGCTATAGGACTGTAGTTAAGAGAATGAATGTGTGGGTTAGTGATGGAATTCCTCACTTGAGTGATTTATTCTTGGGGGAAGACTTAAAATAGCAATGCTTAAGAATTTGTTTGCCAAATAATGTTAGTCTAAGGAATACCACAAAATATTACATGTGTACTACACCCCGCCCATATGTAACACCGGGACTTGACACAAAAACTCAAGAAGGATGCCTTCACTCCATTTCTGGGTCCCTGCTTTTCCACTTCGACTTTCGAGACAAACTCAAAATATCTTCACCCTACGACTTGTTGTACAAATACTTTTTATTTTACGCTTGAATTTAGAAAATAAACATGTATATCTTCTTCAAGTGTAGCTTCAGAGACCCGGAGCAGAGGCCCTAGCATTGCAGATTGCAGTAGAGCTGATAGTGTGACTACCACGTCAACAAGAGAGAAAATCTGCATAAGAATAAAATTCCCAATCGTGTATGTACAAAAATAGGAGTCACAAAATGTATAAATTTGTTGGCCGTGTATATTGGTTAGGAAGGAGCTTATTGTGGAATGTGCAGTGAGGATGCATGTTTAGGTTTCGAATTCAGGAGTCAGAAAGGATGCCGTCCAAGTAAATTACATGTGAGATATTTGTAAATAATATGTATAAAAAATAACGTTTTGAATTGTAAGTATTCTATGTCGTGTCTAGAAGCGATAAGTTGAGTCCTTGCTAAGTCAAACCAGCAAAACATATTTGGACATGGATGGTGAAAAAAAAATGTTTTACTGGTGTGTGGACTGGCTTTAGTATAACGATGACGATATAAATGGGAGCTTTTATATTATTAGTCGAGCTTGGAGGGTTTCATTATGTTACTACAGGGAAAACAAAATGCTTCCATGTAGACATAGATATATAAATATATAAATACGCCTAAAAGTGGCTTCGTACAATACTATAGGCTCCATCCGTAGCAGTGCAAATTTCCTATGACTAAAAGTAAATAGTCTCCTTTTTGCTGTTGACGCGTTTGTAATGAAGGCGTTTCCGCGTAAGTATTGTAATTTTGCCAGTCAAACATACGTTTCTGACTGGTAGTCAGCAATCTAATTAGAGAGTAGTGATACGTCCAATTGAAACTTTGTTTCTTTTTATACACTTGCATTTTTTTTATCTGTCTCCTTCTGTAAAATTCTCCTCCAACCCAAGTATTTGAGATCATTACATGAGAAGATGCTCTTATCCTTCTCGCGTCCCTCTCGGCTCACGGAGAGGACATTAGTACAGGCATTAGTATGTACGGAAGACTTGGGGAAGAAGTGCTCTGGGAAGAGTCTCTCTCTCTCTCTAACTTACTTTGAACCGAGTTTGTAGGGTTGACGGGAAGAGAGATAAAAAACAGGTATGGGTAGGTAGATGGTAATGTGAAACAAACTAGATAACATGAAAAGTTATGTATGTTTATGTATGAATGGTTGTGTGCGTGTGTGCATGTGTGAATGAGCTGGAGTTAGAGTTGGACTTGGACTTGGAACAGATCTAAGTTTTTATTTGCATATTTTTATTTTTGAATATATAAAAATTGCACATGAATCTACATAATGGGAGAACAAGGATGATCTGTATAACTTTCACCAGGGTATTTAGATATAATGCTCATGTTTGTTCCGTATCAAACAAGACAAACAATCAGTGTTCGAGAACACAAGACCTCATGTGTAGCTCTTACTTCTGGTCCTATACATTGTACATACATACATGGCATCCGATTGTAAAGTGTTGTCGAAGTTCTTCCTTCTTGCCTTCTTGCATCCAGCTCTGTAGAAACTGACTAGTGAGGACTGAACCAGAGTAAATAGATATTTCAGTAAGTACACATTTGGCTTTGGTATGCACGGCTCAAGATTTGTACTGGGAGACTGAATTCTGGATCTGGAACAGATATTTGTATGCACTTCCCTCCAAAACCTGTACTTACTAAGTGACAGGCAGGCAGGGAGTGAGAGTGTGGCAGCCGCAGTGATAGATAGGCATATAGACACACTGAGAAGATACTAATACAATGTAGATCCTTGAGCCTTGCATCTCTCCTGACTGAATCTCTCTCTCTCGCTGACTCTGATGCTTCATATTTATTCGGAAGAAAACTAAGTGACGAGGAAAATATCTGTTCATGAGAATGTAGCCAACATGAAGACCAATACATAAACAGATACGTTTACATATGCATTCTTGTCGTACAACATTTATTACCCAACACTTTACACATTCCTCACATGTGTGCCAATTTCTGTAGCCTTTTTTGACCCCGAACACGTTTCTCATTCTGTCTCCTTGCTTACATTAGACATAGTTTACTCTCTTGACTCGAGCTACGACTGCGACAGCGACAGCCACTCGCACTTCCCAAATACAACTAATCTATCTATTCATATGACTTGAGAAAACTCAACTGATTCGTAGGTTCTTTTTATAAAAGTTCTCTCTCCTCGCTCCTACTTTAACATTTCATCTTGATTTATTTCCACAACTTTAGTCCTCAGCTCCACCCCCTTCATATCATAACTGCCTACGCGGTACATGCTCGACTTGCTATGCTCGTCATTGTAAGAGAGAGAGAGAGAGAGTGGGGAAAGACGTATAGGTAGTGGATATGCTGGGTCGGTAGTAGTACTACTCTTATTACTTATTTATATTGTGGTGCTCAAGTTTATGTTTTTTCCCCAGTTATTTCTGTTCCCGTATTCCATGAATTACAGATGGAGGTTTATGTAGACCATTACAATAATTGAAATAAAATACAAGGAAAGATTCGATCGGGAGCTCCGGGTCCCGCCGGAGCGGAGAGCAAGACTGATTGTGCATGGAGGTAGAACCTTGTCGAACATTTAGGCTTCATTAAAAGGGCAGAGGGAGAAATAATTGAGCATAAAGTGTTTTTTGTCCCTAGTATTATTGTAAATTGTAAAATAATGTTTAGTTTCATTAGAGCTGAACGAGGAGAGTAGACGCACACAGACCTCCTAATTTATAGACTGTCATTTGTGTTGTTTTACTTGGCATTAGTTGTAAGAATTTTAAAAGTACTGCAATAAATTTGAAATGAGTAAGGAAGAGAGGATTTGAAGAGACTTGCCATTTTTGTGTGCTCTCTCTCTCTGTCTGTCTGCCTGTCTCCCTTCCTCCGTCGACTTGACTACAATATAATAAAATTTGACTCGAGTTTGCCAAGGAAGCATCCCAGAAGTTTATTATGATGAGAATGATGGCTGTGTGGTGGGATGCGGTAGGATCTTGTATGTCCAAATATTTAGGCAGAGTCTCTCAAAAAAGTTGTAGTATTAGTTGGGAAAGAAGAAACTACTCCTTCCTGAGACTCCTTCACGGTTTTGTATCAAAGTTTCTCCTCGTACATGTCTTAAGTGCTTCCAGGACGGAGTGAAGTCGTCGTTCTCGTCGTTCTCGTCGGTCGCTCGTCTTCTCCGTGTTGTTGTAGTGAGAAAAGAAACGTGAAGTGAGGGAAAAGAGACTCACCAGTGATTAGTATATGAGAGGATCGATAAATTTCCCTAATGTGGCCATTTATATGAAGGGGAGAAAAATGGGATTTTAAATCGGCAGATTTTCTCCGCGAAGGATTTTCTGGCCGAGATCGATTCTCCCCGAGTGCGCATTCCCTTAATCTCTTCTTGAGGAAAAAGCTCAGCATTTCTTCTCTCTCTCTCTCTCTCTCTCTCTCTCTCTCTCTCTCTCTGTAAGTGTGTACATGTCATGTGTCTTTGGAGCATGTATACATGCACAAATATACGGGAGGTGATGTAAACTGAAGATGTGACTTGCTACATACGCTACGGTATGTTCTAAAAGTCGAGTCGGAGACGTAAAGTAGCAAAGTAAAAGAGCACACTCCTCTCTCTCTCCCTCAAAAAATTTCACGCGCCACCAAAATTAACTTCCCCTCTCCATTTCACACTTTTCCAGTTCTCCATTCGACGCCATTTATAATACAGTCTATTAAGGGGGGACGAGAAAAACATCGACTCTTTTATATACTTTTTATAGG
Organism: Dicyrtoma fusca; assembly: GCA_034695205.1. Taxonomy (NCBI): domain Eukaryota; kingdom Metazoa; phylum Arthropoda; class Collembola; order Symphypleona; family Dicyrtomidae; genus Dicyrtoma; species Dicyrtoma fusca. The sequence goes on from JAQFZC010000034.1 coordinate 100,530, forward strand.
CTCCGCACACACACACTCACTCTCACTTCTCGTCTCTTTCACGCACCAACAGTGTTCATCCTCCAGACTCTCCCGTACAGCCCCACCGACAGCGACATTTTCACGGCTACAACGTCCGTAATACTAACGCTCACCATAACCACTTTACCTATGAGATCTTTTTCCCTCTGTAATGAATTCTCGGTTTTTGCAAAACTTGGAAACGACCCACCATTCCCACCCAAAATCTCACTTTTTATGTCTGTGTCAATGACTAGCTTGTCTCAATTTTCCTTCCGTCAATTCTACATGATGGGGCGGCGGAAAGAGTCTATACAAAATTCATATTTTTTGACTTTTTACACGTAGCCGGGGCCTTATAGGATTTTCCCTGGGTACACTACGTCATTTGAGCCGCCATTTCTCCATACCATGTTCTAATTACTACTACATAGATCGTTCTGTTTCTCGAGAGCCGTGCCGCTACCGCTGGTTTGGAAGCAAGTAGTTAATGAAGCCCGCTGCTGGGTGCAAGTTTCTTGAGCAACGTAAACGTTTCCTGCTACAGGAGTTGTATAACGATTTTATGCATATGTTAACCCTAGATTTCGGTGTTATGACCATAATACGTAGGTAGTTATGATCGCCTGGGTGGAACTTTTGTAGATGTAGATGTAATGGCAAACCTTTGAAAGCCGTGATTGCATGAAACCAGTTTGAGTCGTGTGAGCGTGGGTGTCGATTTATTTTTTTCGTCAAGAGTTTAAACCCACACAAAATATTAATTTGTTTTCGTTTCGCAAATTTAAAAGCATATAATTAGTAGCCTTTTATGACGTTTTTTGAATTGCTAACGATTTGGTGTAACTATAAAATAGCCGGTTTGATCGAAACATTTTATAGTCCCAGCAGAACGACCGCCTCCTGCTGTACATACTAATGTGGCGTAGTGGCGTAGTTGAACCATTCTATGAGGTGTTAACATTAGTCAACACGGAATAAAGTAGATCAAGCTTGCTTTTAATTACTTTGGGCTGATACAATTGGTAAACTTTCATTTATTCGTCATGCAATCTTCTGTAAACGAGACAACAATGCTGTGAATTAGAAACGTTGAATTGAGTGTGAAGCGGTCAACAGTACGCCACTTTTAAGGTCAATTCAGCTCGATCGCCAGAGTAGTTGACATGCAATTGAGGGACAAGTATGCAGGGCGGCAGGTGAAGAAAGGTTTTCTCTCGCAAAGGAAAACTAAGTCAGGTGCTATAAGACGGAAAAATGCATCTTGGCTCCTGGGGATGATTTCATCTGACTGAATGCCTCCTCCATCTCGTCCCATGCAAGCGGCAATCGGAGAGAGAATTCATTTTTGGTTCAAAGTCAAAACCCTTGGGATTTTATAGGATTGATTGGAATGCATTTGGTTGAAAGTTGGTCGCTTAGGGTGGGATAAGACGAGTTGATCCTCAACTTGGACCCTTTTTATTCTTATGGCTCATGTATATGACCTCCCTAGGAACCCATTGGACATGACGGAAAGTGAGGAATCTGATTGAGAATCCATTAAATGAGACGACTGGATTCTAGTAGTATTTAAGTTAAACTGAACACGATTATTATTTAGAAACTGGTGTGTTCGTCATATTCCATCGGCCGTTAGATTAGATGACCCACCACTCTCCGACGTACACACACACACACACAATACAGAAGAGACAGTCAGACAGACAGACGCAGATAGATAGATAGACACTCTCGATCCATTCCCCCAGACTGAGTGCAACCAAGCTGAGCATGTGGAGCAAGCTTTTTTTTATGATAGGCTATTAAACAATGGGCATCCTTGTCGCGACATTGTTCATCAATCAGGTGATGTAGCTCCGTATCTTTGTGTAATTCTCCAATTTAACTTTTTTGTGTATGTGTGTTGAGTGTGCATGTGTCCATTGTGGACCAAACAAACAAACCTATAACATGAAGAATGGAACTTGAATGGTTTTCTGAGCTTGTTTTATTTGAAATTTTAACTAACCTAAGTAGAATTGCTTGTTCAGTAAATAAATACTATAGCCAGGAATTACTGATACGTTGGAAGAACCACGATCGAAAAGTGTATCTCTCTCTGTCTCTCTCACTCGGCTCGAACGAATACCTTTAGATTTTTATTTCCCTTCCACCCTCTTCATTTCGTTGTTTTACAGGGGAGGAGGTAACAATGAGTGTTGAGATGCGAGAAAGGAAAAAAAAGCAGTTGGATTGTATACGAGGAGTATAAAAGTGTTCATTTTTATCGAAAAGTACACTTTACGATCAGGTAGTCATATGTCGTTCTGCCGTCTATAATATTATAATGTATAAATAAAATGAGCTTTGTTTTTGAAAGTGGTGAACAACAGGGACTGCATGACGTGACATGATCAGAATATCAACTGTATAGCTGTATAATTGGCTCCAGAAACAACTCGTTCGTGTTTGTTGAGACGAGTGATAATGAGGTGAGAAACAGGGAGTAGATGTTGTATCTGAATACTCTTCTATTCAATATGCTACTCAGCAAAATATAAATGAGACTATTTTGTCTTTAGTAAGTTGCTTGTCTGTCTCTCTCTCTCTCTCCCTCTCGTTATTTTTATTTTGATATGAAATGATGATGAGCAGGGGGAGCATGGAGGAAAGGTACTATGCCTCACGAGTTATTACTCAGCTTGTGTAACATTTATCATTGTTACAAGCCATCCATGTTGTGGCACTGATTCAAAAGGATGGACATGGCGAAGTAAAGTAGTCATTTCATTATCAAATATGATAATCGCTAGTAGTGGTACAGTGGTCGTAACAAGAGCTAGAGCAGAGTTCAGAGATAAAACCGTGGAGTGCAATATTTTTTATCTGCCCACAGTCTGTACCTTCCTACCCACCATGTACACATAACCTCTGTCCTGTTCTATATTTGTCCACGACGGTAGTTGCGAGTTATAATGATAGAGCCATCCATGGGAATAGGAAACCTGGTTGACTCACAAACAAGACATGCCAATTGTAGTTAATAAATAGTAATAATTAAAGAGTAATCGTAATAATAATAATAATTGGAGTAATGACAATGGCAACATTCAAATAAATACGCCTTTTGTGCTCTAATCTCCTCACTATCCCTCAAATGGGGATGTCAAATTTTGTTTGTCGATCAAGTCAAATCATGCACCCTACGAAAAAGGAAGCATGTACATACGCCGTTGACCGTACACTTTCATTCCGTTCATATTTTTATGGATGTACAGACGTGCAGAGTCACAGGGAGATAATGTCTTACAAAAGATGGAACTGTAAGTGTTGCCGTCCATAGATAGGCATAATAGTTAATTGTGTTTGCTGATGCATATGTGTGCGGTCGGTTTCAGTGAGTGATTTGAGATTGTCTCTGTTGTTCTATTACTGTGGCAAGTAGCTTCCCCGTTCACAATTGCATGTGATGCATCCAGCCTATTAGAGAGAGAGAGATGGTTGTGCGATTGGTAGGCCGTTGCGTGTAGCTCTGAGAGAATTACAAACCCTATGTACCTCCCCATGCTTCCTCGAGAGCGGAGAGACGGGAAGACGAAACGAATTTACGAATTTCCAAAGCATCATAATGTAAGTGTGGTGATGATGGAATTGGAGTTGATGAATACGGCTTATGAAGTTCTAGTGTTGGAGATGTAGTAATGTAATGTTGAAAGTGATGCTCGAGTTCGTATGTCGACGACGAGGATAAATGAAACGCATGAGGTTGGTTGGGCGCCTTTGGGGAAAATGATATGATTATACGATTATGATTGTATGTAGGAACTTGTAAAAGGACAAGAGTGACACGGACGATGGGATTGGAAGGAGGACATAACGTAATGTCTCGTAGTAGTGGAAGTAGTGGTGTTCCTCGTCGTTGCAGTCTGTTGTTATGATATGATGAGATTTAATGGGGGTGAGAAATGCATTACGTCGACGACGTAGGTCAGAGAGTATGAAATGGGGTTATAATGGAATAAGTGCATTAGGAGGGACAGATTCATTGTTGACGGTGGGAAACCGAGTGACACGAGTCACTGAGTACGTTGAGCGACCCAAAGTGAGTAATGTGAATGATGTCTGGATGAGTTGAGTCGGAGGAGAGAATCAAATGCTCCGTCTCTGTGTAGACTTCATCCCGCTTCCAGCCTCAGATCCACTACATATGTAGACGGAGGTATCTCTCCACTACTTGCGAGGCTCTTCGACTTAGATTGGGTGAAAATGTTAAAATAGATTTATTGTCAAGCTAAAAGTTATGGTATTTTACTTGCACTGGGTTTAATATGCTTTTGACTGGATGGAAATCCTTGGGAAGTGCATAGGGACGAGGGGCTACAATGCGGATGTAGACCACTAAGGAGGGAAATATACAACAGTATGTTCATTGCATGTTCTGCTTTTGACGCTGTTTTACAGATACGCTGTAGATGTTAATGGAAGTCGGAGGAAGAATGCTACACGGGAAACCACGAGCACATTAAAAGCATGGTTGGCGGAGCACAAGAAGAATCCGTATCCTACCAAAGGGGAAAAAATTATGCTTGCGATTATCACGAAAATGACATTGACTCAAGTCTCCACGTGGTTTGCCAATGCGAGACGGAGATTGAAAAAAGAAAATAAAATGACTTGGGAGCCCCGAAATCGACCTGATGACGATGATGATGTTGATATTTCTGACTCAGAACAGGATAAAAAACAATCGGATGATACTGGTAAGCATTTTACAACAATAAGGCCAACAAATACTAGTCAAGTAAATTACGCACAAATTTTCACTACCGAATTTCCCTCACCCCTTTTAACCCTTTTACAAGTCACAGGATGCATCTGAATTCTTGTACTTTTCCGACAGCTAAGTTTGAGCACATGGGACACAGTTACATGAGCATGATACAGCTGATAAAACGGGGAATGCAGATGTGTGTGTGTACATTCCCTTGTCGAAACACTATCTGGTGCTCTGTTAGTTGGTGGTAGTAGTACTTCTGCGGCTAGATTTCTCCGGGATAACGTAATCTTGACGGAATAGATTCCTCATATGGAATTCAAAAGGAGCATAAGATTTAATTGGATTTAATTACGGAGTGCTACCGCGTTAGTTCGCGAGACCTGATCTAATTGCTCTGAGTTATATGTCATGTAATAAAGGAATTCCTGTATCCTTATGCACAGATAATGAGAGGCTTGGCAGTACAAACACACACGCCCATGGGAAGTCATCCCCCACGGGATCTAGTTGTAGTGACGGAAGTAAAGAAGGCGCGACCTCAACACCGAACCAAAAACCAAGGATATGGTCACTGGCAGACTTGGCCGGGAACGGAACCGGCACTGGAGTCGCCGAGAGTCATCAAGGAAGTAGAAGACACAATAATCTACCCGGGTCAGCCTTTAGCCCTTTAAGCAGATCATCACATTCCGAGTCAATTTACCGTGGACTCTACCCCTTACCTCACCCCGCGTACCATCCAGACAATCCTTAACCCTAAATATTTAACCAGAAGAAGAAAAAAACACAAAGAAAAATGTTGCCCCCTCCTTCCCCAATACGACAAGCCAGCCCATAAAAAAAATTGTGATTTACGTTCTTTAGCAGTATTAATTGCCCATTGTATCTGTACAGCAATAAAATAAACTCAGTTTACCAATCGAGCAAACATTAAGGTAATCTCTTTGAGAGACAAAAAAGGAGAAAAAAAAATTTCCACTAAATAATAATTATTATTATTGAATATTGTAATACTAGATATACTACTGATACATACATCTATAATTTACATACATACATTATACGTAAAAATTAGTTTTTTTGCTCCTCGTTGTCGACTCATTTTCAAAGTCATTAATTACGTTGAGCCTCGAGAGAGTACTTACAAAATATGATAAACACTTACTGAATTTATCGTTTTCTTATTGCGTAAAAATATAAAATACATCATGTTAACGTTAAAGATGCTACACAGCAGAACAACATATTACAGCTAAGCAACACTTATTAAATGATAATTTTATTGAAGGCCGAAAAAAAGTGCATAGTACATAAGTACATACCACATGTCAGGACTGTAGCTGATGTGAACGAGGAAAAATTTGCAAACAAGTAACTTTTTGCAATATCTTTAATAAAAGCCTTTTAAAAAGACATTTCACACTTATCGTCGTTGGAGCAGTTTAACTTGTTTGATTATCTTGTTCGCTCCCATCTCACGACTTGATGTCATGCGAGCAACTATTCATTCCTTCATTCATACAAACTATTTAATAAGGACTCTTCCGTCTGCACATTATTATTGTGTACACATGGACACGTTGCTTTATACACGGTCATCACTTTTTTTTCCTCAACCGAAGCCAACTATGAGTGTCTAAGTCTCACACAGAAATCTACATACGTCTCATCTACCCATGTAGCTACTTGGATATTGACTACAGGGATCCAATCCAAGTAGTATACCTATATATATATTTTTCTCTCCTGTCCTCCAGACTCACTTGTCACTTCTCATTCTGCAGCAACAACATTCCTCAGTGAGTCCTCCCTGCTCTGCTCCAAAGCTTCTTGCCATTCAAACGAAAAAAAAACATCTACAGTGCTATGCATAAACACATTTGCTCACCCAAAGTGTCGTGTACGAATCAACAAATACACTACTTGACTACTTCACCACTGCAACATTTGATGGAACACTGTTTCAGTTTAGCTAAGCCGCTAAAAAAAAGTCAACCAGGCGTGGAGATGCAGAGCCAGCTTTCATTTGGAGCAGTCATTCTGTCAATTCCTATTCCTTCAATAAACTATTCTCTCTCCTCTTATCTCCGTGGGGCGGTACATACGAAGCTACCTACTCACCTTCCCTCATCCTATGAAGGTACATCTCCTATCAACCTACATAGTAAATTCTTTTCCATTATGATCATTTTCCCTCACAACAATGTTCGGTTGGTGATATAGTTATTTCCTAAACGGTTCATCCTACTATCAAATCCTCACACCGTTCAATGTAACGGCCCCTGTCTCGAATTACATACAAAAAGTTTTGAATGGAGTGAAAGCTCGAATAGAAATCCAACACTGCTTCATTCATCTTCTGTGTGGTGTGTGTGTGTATGTGTTTGTGTGTGCATCGACTCTGGCTCCTGTTCTGTTCTGTTCTGCTCTCCTTTACTCTGCTATGGCTTTGGCTATGGGCTACTCTACGAGGCAACTCCGTGTGTGAGCCGTGAATATCTCTGTCCGGAGTCACAAGTGTGGCTAGCCATAATTCCTTAAAGCTGGAAATCCATTGATACTTTTATTATTGTTATTGGAGTCCATTGAAGATGAATGGTGAAAATGGAAGGAGAGCTACCTTATCTATCTATCTCGACACTCACATCGACAACATTGACCATGTTCACACGCATACATACATCCCCTGGCTTTTAGCACTCACACAAACCTACCTGTGCACTGTACATCTCGCGCTACCTTTAACTAGCTCAACAATCTGAGCCCAATACACTACACAGTATTGTAGTGGACAGGATACAGCGAGTCATGTAACTTGGTCACTTGGCACACACAATTATTATATTACACCAACGACAAAGGAGGCAGTTCGGCTGGCTAAATAGCCATGTCAAAATGGTTCAGAAATTGGGATTGAGTTTAGAGTCGAGATAATGGGCAATGGCTTGGCATTGCTACATGTATGTATTTTAGACCTGAATCAAAGAAAGAACGATTGGGCTGTATCTGTCTCTGTACTTAGTACTTAGTTACCTACGTAAAAGCCTAATGCTACAGTTACAGGTAATACACGGCCTGTCAGGAGTCATACCAGAACCAGACCAGAGAAATAAGAATGAATAAAATATGTAATTGTCTAGGAGCAATTTCAGGTGTTTACCCATACACGTACCTCTATGTATACGTATATGGGAGACCTGACGGGGAAATAGTAAATAAATGGTCAGTGGACATAATGCGAGCAAAAGAAGAAAGATTCAATTGAATAGCAGAACAATCTCACTGTAATAACAGAGTGAGACTATACAAAGATATTTATAAGGGATGAATAAAGGAAGCTGAAGACGAGAGAGAGAGAGAGAGAGAAAAAAAAGGAAGGACACTGACGGACTGGATTGGATTGGACTCGACGAGCCAACCTCCGCTCCGTTGTATTCAGCTTGTTAAGGGTGGTCTGGCCAAGGTGTGTGATGCCCCGGAGAATAAAAGTGTCCATTGTACGATTGTCATGACTGGCTTCCCAAACATATTAATCATGCTTCTTTGTCAAGTAACCCATTTGAGCACACAGTGATTCTATTAAGTCATCATTAGACAAAAAAATACATTTTCATCTTAACTGCACGTAAATAATTCCAACTTAGTCAGAAAGCCTACTACCTACCCACCTACCCACCACTACTTCCATTCTACAATCTAATAAATACAGCTTAGTATTTCTGTACTCACTCAGTTTAAAGAAAATGATAAGACCAAGAGATTCTCTAATTTTTCCTTCTGCTGTCTCCGGAAGAAAAAAATTTACATGTAAAAAAAAATAAGAAGTAACATGTTTTTAGTAACAGACTATGAAATGAATTCTGAACGGATCCAATGAGAATTTAAAAATGTATATCTATAATTAATTTTTAGAGATAATATACATCCCAATGCATTCATCTCCTGCACAGTACACTGCAAGATTATGATAGGGGAACTGTGGCTTTTGGGAAGAGGATATATATCTGCTCCTATCAGTCCTGCTGTGGAGTCGTCTATTGGCTCAGGGGGTTGTGTCCCCATGAGGTCTACTTGTACCAAATACCTGAGAAATTCCACTTAGCAATTCTATTTACGTGTGCCCCATGCCATTCTTGTAATATGCTCATGTTGAACAAATAAATGTTGAAATCCAAATAAGATTTTCACGGCTACTATTAATTTTAACAGGGATACAATACACTGTATCCCAATGACGCTATGGCTTCTTCTTCTTCCTTCCCTTTCATCCATTCCATGATTCATCTTAATAATAATTAATAATAATATATTGTAGGCAAGTCCGTCCGTCTGAGCCCTTTGCCCTACCCATTCCATTCCATTAAATTAACTGTTAAATTTAAAGCAAAGATATGATCTGATTTAACAAACAACATATAGCAACACTGCACTGTAGCCCTGCACCACTTTACATTCTCCTATATGTAGCAAAGATCCAACAGACAGACTTCCCTGTCACATAAAATTACAGAACGAAGAAATAAAAAAAAAGGAAAACTGTAGATTTTGTCTTAAAAGGGAAATACAAATGGTAGCCATATGGTAAAAACTTTGGAAATGCTTGGAAGTGCTGTACATGTTAGGTACGTTGAGCCGCGTACGTGTGTGTGTATAACATTACGACTCGAATCTCAAAGATGGACATAAATGACATGTAGAATGAATGGAAAACATTGGTATGAACAAGAATGGATTTATGTTAAAGGGAGTCATTGAGGGGGGAAGTACATACGTGAAGAACAAGATAAAAAAAAACGTACATACGTTCTGAAGCTGTGAAAACAAGCTTTTAAGCCAAAGGGTTGAGGTAAGAAATTATGCAAACATGGATTAAAAGTTCATTAAAGTCGAATAAAATAATCCGTAATTAGTGTATGGTGATGAGCCACTACTACATAAAGACTTTTGGTAGTCTAATCATGAGATCATACGAGGGAGTCAAATGTTTTTTATATCGCCATTTTTTTTCCATCCTTCCATCAAATCCATCCGATGACACACAAGACCACGTCGCAGAGCAAACGTACCTACTTCATGTACCTATATGTACATACCTATAGCTCCTTGTACAGTTAAACAAAGAAAGGACTAACGAAGAAATGAGCAGCGTATATATTGCGACTAAATAGTAAAAAAGATTTTTCACTGGATGAAAGATGGAGAAGGGAAAAAAATAGAGAGGAGATGAGCAGAAGCGTGAAGGCAATGATGGGCTTCTTTGAATCCAGTTGAATGATAATGAATATAAATACTTATAGGGTCATAAGATGAGTAGTGTTGATAAGAGGGGGACAGTTATTAGATTTATAGTTTGTTTTGAAAAGGGTGATCCCTTGGCCTGGGAATAAATCTTAAGCCTGATAAGACAGAGTGACACAAACCAGAGACAAGAGGAACTTACACACAGTATTAATATGTTCTCCTAGCAGATGTTAAAGGAAAGGCCTGCGGCTGAGAAACCTTGCTCGACTGGGTGTTCTCCTTCCCTGTGTAATCACCTTGTTTAGTCCAATGCTTTTGTGCGGTCCGCACGCAACATTCCACCAGTCAGCTATCTCTGGCTCCTTCCCTCGGACTCGCACACACACAGACGTATCTATAGGTAGACGGCCCTAAGATGATGCTCTCTGTACCTGCCTCCCCACTACTGTCATATTATTATTATCATTGTTATTGTTGTCTGACTTATTGTGATATTTCATATTATGCATGTTTACCTGTATCTATCTCATCTCTGTACATGGAGCAATTCACAATCGTTTTAACTACGCATAGACATTAGACATTTTACACATTGTCGACAAAACTGTAACTAACTGACTGACTGTGGCCTGGACTCTCGTCCTCGTCCTCGTCTTGCTGTCTCCTGTCTCGTCTACACAGCCAACTACTGTGTGTCCTGCACAGTTAGTTCTGCAGAAGACAGAATAGATAATGTAGGTTGGATTTTTGTTTGTGTCCGTCCATAGTCCATGACATGGGAGAGGGCCTAGGAGCCCAAAGCCCATCTCCCTACCACATTCTACATGATGTATTAGAGGCTATAGTGTGGATTACGAGGGCTGCGGACGTGGACCTGACGCTGCTGTCCTTTTCTGACTAACATTGTAAATTGGTTTCGCAGTTCCTCAGTCCATCTACACGTCATAATAATAATACTAATATTCACCACCAGCCTACAATAATATCATTTCATCAACTCAACAACGATTAGGAAATTCATTTAGGTATTCACCTTTTATTTCCTTGTACGGTTAAATGCATCCATAAACTCATCTTCTCCGTCTTTATTACTCCTTGGGGCCATTCTCTTAACTACCTCCACTCGTCTTCTTTTAATTCCACACGTAGAGTGGAGAGTGGAACGAGGGAGTCGGGAAGAGAGAGAGAGAGAGGAAAAAAAGAGCTATTGAAAGGAAAAAGGAGCAGTTGAGTTAGCTCAGTTCGTAATCGTATTATATAGAACAAAAAGAAAAGACCTGCAAGGGAGCTCTCCGCGTTCATTTCATACATGAGGAGGCTAAGCCATGCACTCTGAAGAGATAATCGTCGTCCAGTATCTTTCCCCACAATAATTCCCGATACGATCCATAAACCAGAGCAGAGCTTGCAGATAGAGACCATTATACTACCCATCTACTTAGGCTCGTCTCTGATATATGCAGTAGTAATTGTGAGTGGAGTGGGCTATTGCATCCGCACTAATTAGAAAAAATTCTCATCACAATATTTTTTGAAGTTTTCTACGTATGGTCATAAATGGTCATTGGGTGATTGCTCAATGTTTGTATTTGCTCACAAGACAGAAAAGATCTTCCATCCTATGTGTGCTGTCTATCCTGTGTACATATGTAGGTTTTCAAGTGGGTAGACTCACTCTTGAACTTTCATGGAGCATCTTCTCTCTCTCTCTCTCCTTTAATTCCAATCCCAATAAATGTTCTACCTGTCTACAGGAAATTGAAAGAGACTCTATAGATCTTGTAAATGTGAAACAACGGGCACTTCTTTCTCTCTCTCTCTCTCTCTGACCTGCCTACAAAAACATAAAAATTATCGCTCGTATTGAAATCGAAGAAATGTTCAGAGAGATACGATCAAATGTTATACCTCCACACTACGGAGACCATTGGCCAGAGGCCGGTTGCATATTCATTATGGGGTTGATGTTAGCAGTTTTATTGAAGCGTGTGATTCAATTGCTTACAAGTTTGTTTGTTTTATTTCTTTATTCAGCTTTTTCTACACTTGTCAAGGGGTCTGTGTGAGAGTGAGCTAATGTAAGATACATGGGAGTTTACACAGACGAGAACAAGCCAGTCTTGTTTTACATAGCCTCTCCGCTGCTGCTATGCTGCTGCCCCGTACGATTGAATGACCCAGCTGAGAGGAGCTCCGTAGGAGCACATTATGTGAGTGACTTGATCTGATTGTAGATATATTTCCCTCGGAGAGCTCCATACACACACTCCACTTGTACGGCGTCTCGTCCTATAAATTGGCTTATATGATAGGATTGAGTGTGTTTATGATATTTAATGTAAGATGATTATTACATCTTGTTTGTGCAAAGTGTAAACTGGAGGGTAAGTGGTAGGTACTTGAGGAGGTAGGTAGGTAAGTTACCTCTCTACTCGGGTCCGGATAACCTTATTATAGGGTGGAGGGGGTGTGCTCCGTAATGACAAGACTAAAGGCTAAGAGGATACTATTATAAAAGTATATTGTTGAAAAACTTATCACCTCACTGAGGTCCTATCTGACATCAATTGTAGTTAGTTTTTGTTTCCCGTACCCTCTCTCTCTCTCTCACACACTCCAGCAGAGAGCAACATGCTACATATATTATTATTGTGTCTACAAAGGGCAACTTTCTTGTAGATCTTTATTTCTGGTGCTCAGACCTGGTCGGTCCGGACCCCGGCCCCGGCATGACGTGATGTGATGTGAGCTGTGATGACGGAGAAAAGCGAGACACATGGAGACAGTGCAAGATCGTCAGGGCTATCTGTGAGAGCACAGGGCAAGAGAGTCCCGTACTAGATAGATTAGAGTGGGAGAGAGAGAGAGA